>JAHWFO010006931.1:4053453-4222551 GCA_023313115.1 Rhysida immarginata
TGGGCCAATCGATGATCTGTGAGGGGTGTCCGGATATTTTTGATCATTTAGTGTATGTATATCAAGTGACTGCCATAAATAAATACTATCTTGCTAGTTATTGGGCGATAAAATACGAATTCGAAATACAACAAATAAAATACGAATTCGGACTAAAACGTAAGGCCCAGTATATGTAGGAGCCCCAGCACACTGGCTTGCCCAGAGGCCCATAATGCTGTTAAGACGATTCTAGCGCTGGGATATCTCCAAAGAATGGCTTGCTGTGGAATACAGAAACTACTGAAACGGCGCAAAAGTGCACAGGCAGTATACACTACAAGATCAAAGGAGTTGGGACACCTATTGCTCTATCATAAAGCCGCAAAAAGCTTCAATCAGTAGTGTGTAGGACCACCCCGACCTGCTATCACTGTCTCCACCCTACATGGCATACTGTCCACAAGTTTACCGTATGTGTCCACAGGTATTGACCTCCATTCCTCGAGGAGTGTCGCGGTCAGTTCCTGGACAGATGTAGGGCGAACCATCCTGGATCTCACACGTCGTTCCAATTCGTCCCAAAGATGTTGATGGGGTTGAGATCAGGACTCTGGGCGTGCCAATCCAGTTCTTCAACCCGCATCTCGTCAAACCAGTCGGATATGGATCTTGCTTTGTGGTAAGGCGCATTGTCGTGCTGGAAGAGGAACGGCCCGTCACCGAAGTGTTCCCACAGCGCTGGAAGTGCCCCGTTATCCAGAATGGTCCTTGAGATCAGCATTGAGATTTCCGTCCACCTTGATGAGCGGGGCCAGTCCAGTCCAGGAGAAACACCCCAGGTGTTCACACGGGTGTCCCAACTCCTTTGATCATGTAGAGTATACTTTGCTTGATCCGTCCGTCATGAAGCGACAATGCATGAGCAACAATCTGCGCGGACCAACAATGTATATCTCATGCAAAGCAAAGTTTCTGCAACAATAGGGCGTAATAAAAAAATTACTTGCGATAAATTAAAATCAAATTTACAGATTTACAAAAAAGGGGAATACTTCTACGAGGGTTGTACCAAAAGTAAGGTTCCCATATTTTTTACAAGTAGAAAACATTGTTTATTGTTATTAATTTATACATCGTTGAAAAGCTTACACTGTTGTCTATTTTTCAACATAGTCTCCATTTTTTTCGACACACTTTTGAAGACGGTGCTCCAGCTTTTGTATTCCTAAGTCGAAGAAGTCTCCCGCCAATCCGTTGAGGAAGCGTGTGCCGTGGGAACCTTCAGGAATGCGTTCAACAAGTTCACGGACAGTGACCCTCCGATCTTTCAGCAGCTCACTGTTGATCTTCTGGGCAATCGAATCCGAAACCGGCGGTCTTCCACTCCGTTCTTCATCGTGAACTTCCGTGCGACCCTCAGCAAAAGCCCTGCACCATTTTCGGATGTGCTGAACGGACATGCACTTTTCACCATAAACCTCAGTCAGTTGCCGATGAATCTCCACGGGCGGTAACTTCCTTGCGTGGAGAAACCGGATTACTGCTCGAACCTCGCACTTGGCGGGAGCGGCGATCAACACTTCCATCTCTGACGGCTGCCAAGCGAACACTAAGCGCCGCAGCGATTCGCTCGAGAGTGCGGGAACCACTGCGCACGGCACTGTTGTCGGATTTAGCCTAGCACCTTCCCTCGAGGCTGTAGCTCATTGGGAACCTTACTTTTGGTACAACCCTCGTAATGTAACGTTGAAATCACTTCGTCCTAATAAACGATTGGTGTGAAGAAAGAAATTATAAGGGCAATCATTTTTGAACGAGCGATCATTCTGTCATAAAAGCAGTTGATACATTTCGTTAGTTCTGAATGAGTATGTCATACATAATTTTCTTTGGCATTTCTGATTGAAATACCACCAAACTTTCTTTGATGAACTGTGAAAAAATTCTGCAGGGCTAAAATGTTCTCGTGGAACTTTTTTGACGCCGAAATTAATTCGGATTGCAAAAGAAAGCTGATAAGGATCCTGTTTCTGGACAAATGTTATGAATAACTGTTTTTAGCATATTGAAAGGGTTTTATGTAAATTCAGTAGTGACGAAAATTAATTTTTTGGCTTCTGTGTATAAATAGTTGTGCGCCCCTCCCCCGAATTATTTTGTTTAAATTTTCACGTTCTTTATTGAAGATTGTTTTTCATTGAATTTTTTAATATAAAATTTACAAAAAATTCATTTTTTGCCTATAACTATGACTAAAACTCGAAACTTTAAAGCAATCTTTTTTCCTTTCAAGTTTCATCTCATTGACTAGAAATGGGTTAGAAATTTTCTTTGCTTCTCTATAAAAAAGTCATTTAAAATGCATCGAAATGATCTTCTTTTCCCGCCTTCCCTCAAATATGATTATGAATTTGGATGGCTTCCACGAGAAATTCGGGATCGAACACGCGACCTCGGGGGTCCCCTTGCTAAGAAGTCCGTTGAGTTAACCCTTCCATGAACATGTTTTTTTTAACAGGAAAATGGAAAAAGGAATAAGAAACGAAGTGACAGCGCGGGAGATGTTTTATAAGAGCTGTTCGATATCGGCAGACCGAATTTTTTCACAAACAAACTTCGAGGATACAAACATGAGACATAAGAATTAGAAAATATAAAAAGTCAAAAAGTGTCTTCCTTCAGTAAGCCCAAGATTTGGCAGCACCCTACACGCTTCCATTCGGTTACAGGGTTGGTAAAAGTGGAGGCAAGTCGTTTTCTGCCTGCATTGAAGTATCGCGTAATGCAGTCATTCGCCTGAAGAAAAAGAGTCCCAGAGACATACGAAATGTTGTAACATGTGTACGGGGATAATACACTTCAAAAAATAAAAAAAAACTATTGCAAAGATGAGACAGATTATTTGGCCCAAACTCTAACCTATCTCATCCACCATACAACTCTGATTTAGCACCTTATGACTGGTTTTTCCCGCTTGAAGTTCGAGCTGAAGGGAATTCACTTTCAAATTTCACTATCTCAAAAATTATATCCGACTGAAAAGGGAGTATTTTGAGAAAGACCATATTCGGTACCGTTAAAACTAATAAATTGAAAAGGAAACGATTCAGTCTCAATCTTTATTAAACAGCCCTCCAATATTGTGAGTATTATCGTTTGAATTAGGCCTACCTTAAGCACTTTTGCCAAACGCCCGAGCCATCGTTGTGTCTCTCCTTTAAGCGCATGACCACCAGTTCATGGATCTGGAAAAAAAGCAAAAAACAGAAAATGAAAGATAAAAAATTCATTGCCAAAGCGGATCTAATATGAATGAGTGGCATGAGAGAATTACTTTGCCTCCTTTTGTTAACTTATTTATTCATTAATTCAATAATAATCAATCCTGCGAGGCACTGTTTTTGCAGGGTTTCCGTTTATTAAGCTGTTTTCGTGAATAGCTTTTTTTTTGGAGGTGAAATTTGCAATTCCCTTGAGACGGAAAGTTTGCCGGAAATAGATCTTCCGTGTGGTTGTAAAAAATTAATGCGGAAGAGTTTTAATGTTGTTAGAAAATAAATAAAATTATTGGGCATTTACGGATGTCTACACATTAAAGTGAGGAAAGAATAAGGAGCGTTCAAATGAAACAGGCTACAGTATAGACAGAATTTGAGCAGTTTGGCAATGACAATACACTTACGATATACTTCCAGTTGTGGTCGAATAATTATATTTATCGTAGTTATCCATGTTGTTCATGTATAACTACGGCCGAAAAGTTTTTTTATATTCCTCAAAGAATCTGGGTGAGCTGAAGCGGAAACCGAAGCACAGACCTCTTGATCGGAAGTAAAACATCATTCTTTTAAACGCTTATTTAGCGATACATGATGAAAAATTCACTTAGGAAGTATTAAGTGAGCTAACTGAGCACGTGACGTGTTTTTCTCCCGGTCTCAGCGTATACATTGCTGCCATATGCTGCTCACCATATCAAATATTCCGCCAGCACAGCGCGCAATCCGTTTCATTTGAACGATCCTTACACTATTCATATATAACAAACGTCAACAGTCGATTGCGAAACTGAAAATAGTATTTGAAAGATATTGAAAACTACCAATTTGTATAAGAGAAAGATAAATTAGAAAAATACTAGACCAGTCACTGCGGCACATTAGAAACTAGTGTCTCTTCTTTATGCTTCCTGATTTTTTTATTTGAAAATGGATATACTTATTTGATAAATGGCATTTCTACAACCTTACCGTTGATAACTCCATAATTATTTTTCCACATAATCGCCCTGGTGAATGCATTTATCCCAACAGGTGACCAGTTTCTTGATAAAATGTAATATCACTTTGACTGTGAAACCACAGCCTCACTTCTATTCGCACTCATCATCAGAATCAAAGTGATGTCTTCTCAGGTGTTCCTTAAGTTTTTGGAACAAACGGTGCCAGTTCGGATTGTATGGAGGATGATCAACAACAATGAAACCAAGACACTGAATCGGCCTTGTTGTTACTGTGCGGACGAGAGTTGTCATGCTCGAGGTGCATTACATATACCTTTTTTATGGTTTCTCAGTACCTTATAGAATTCTTTAGTAATCTGTATGAATTCCATATGCACTATACTTTGAATATCTTAAAAGACGGTAAACATGAGTTTGCCTGCTCATAGCCTTGAACTTTTTTTGGCACAGGTGATTCGTTGGGGCGGAACTCCATTGATAATCTCTTGTGTTCGGGATCTAAGTGAGTATCTACCTTTTGCACTTATGACAATATTGTTTAAGAATTCACTGCCTTAATGTTCGTAGCGCAGAAGCAATTTTTGGCAAATGTTCAATCTCTTCTGTTTCGTCGTTTGTCATACAAGTTGAGAGTTGCACCAACAAGTTCATTACGAGCACGAACAGACCACTGTCGAACAGTATTTATATCGACACATTGATCGCCATAAACATCGTTCAATCTTCGATGAATGTCTATCAGTGGCATGTTTTCTGTAGTGAAAAACTCACTATTACGGTACACGACACCGTGTTTATGACTAAAATTCAGAGCCCTCGTGCGGCAGATGTACGTGATAGCTGGTACTCCGAAAAAATTTAGCAGGCATTATTTTTCAGCATACCCTCGTATTATCATTTACGAAGTTCAGAGAAACAGAGTCGATCCGAGTCATGTTCCTGATATTGATCCGACGGTACTGTGTGGTTACTACTGGGCAGGATTTTATGTAAAAAAAAAAATTGTTGCAGAGAAACTAGTTACACAAGTGATCTATTGCACCATTTACGTCAAACATGGTGTAAAACATTTTTGCCTAAAGTCGTAATTTATTTTTTTAGAATCGCAGTACATAAAATAGATCAAGGAAAGGTGACAATTGTAGAAGTTCAAAAGAAAATCTTAAGTATTCATAAACTTATTCCTCAGAACATGTGCTGTAGTGTCTACAGAGTGTCTCTCAAAGGACTTCTTAATTTCAAGTGGTATGTTTATTTCGGAAAATCTGATAAAGAAATTTCAAATTTAGTTACAAATTAGTTATAAATGTTGCCGACAGGTGGCGCCGTATGTAGCGTACTGAAAATTGTCTTCGTTTGCGCCATCTCTGTGTTCAAAAGGTGCACATTTTGAATCGATTGTGATGTGATTACTATGGCTTCTTGCAAAGGTAGTTTATAGCCTATTTCTAGGACTCTGTACTGCGACTATAGCGTACAGCACCACCTGTGGGCAACATTTGTAATTAATTTGTAACTAAATTTGAAATTTCCGTACCAGATTTTTACGGCTTTCGAAATACACATACCACTTGTTTCATTCTTCTATCGATCTCCGTTTCCGAGATATTTACTCTTAATTTCAGGGAGTCCTTTGTGGGACAACCAACTTTTACAATCTTGCAAACTAAGACAATTTTGCAATGACCAAGAGATGCTTTTTAGCCTGTAAAACTACGAAATTTTATGATCGAGGTAATATTAAGCCCGTTATACGGATTATACAAAGCGGCATTACTTTCTTGGGATATAAGTTAAAGCTAATCAACACCAAAGTTAGTTATTAACATCACTAACCCTGTGGGACATGCGAAACAAAGTAGCTGATTTATCCATACGGATTAGGACTGAAATCGACTTCGTTAGTAAGCTGATTGAATTGTCAGTTCCACTAGGTAATGAACTTTGACTGAACACCTTTAAGAAACTGGTTTCCAATTCACGTGTGGCTTAACAGCCGGGGAAAGGGTCTTCGACTCGCAAGACACTAAAATCGATAATGACGACATCGTTTCATCAACCGGGTCACTGGGTCTGAAAACAAAGAGCTCCCGCAGGTATATACGTGCAACGGTGTATGTGAGAGGTTTATACTTTCGATAATAACTTCTGATATTACAAGATGACATGGTTCGTTCGTTTGCGACAAAATTAACACATTTCAAATTTATCGCTACTTCCTTTGCAAGAGTTCGTTATTTCAATTTTTGAATTGTTTATTTAAAAAAAAGGAATTCAAAAAAATCTTGAGAAGTAGGCGATTAAATTCTTATTTACGGTTCGTTTTACCTGAATTAATTACTTTCGATGATAAAAGATGGCGCATTTTTAAAAATAAACCGCCATTTTCTTGTAGATTATCACACGATAGAAATTATTTTAAGTAATTTATCACAAAGATAGTAATTATTTTAAAATGTAATTATACGACTAAGTTCTAATATTTTGTTTCTGAAATTATTCAAATTTTCTAGAACAGTCTATTGTATTTGTAAAAGGTAAGAATGCTTAGGGAGTCTATCTGTATGTTGGAAAAAGAAGACTGTTATATTGCTATTGTTTAAATTAAATTTTATAGATTGCTATAAAATGCAACAGTTAAAAGGGTTTTGGATAAGTAAGTAGATTAACTTGTGAATATTCTAGGCAACTATCCATTATTCAATGTAAATTTACCAAATTGGATACAAGGATTTAAATTGTGTTTGTTCATTTTCCTGATTATAGGAATCCTATTATATTAGATTGAAGTCTCTATTCATAACTAATATTCGAGCAGTTGAGTGACTGAAGAATCTTAATGCAAATCCTAATGGAAATCGTGTATGTATTTTTTATTATTGTTTTTTAAATTAAGACTGAAAAGACCATCTTGTGATGAAATCTTGCAGTTCTTTAGAGGAAATATTCATAAGCCTTGAAATTGAAAAGGCTTACGAAAAATGTCCTCTTAATCATATTTAATGAAGCTCCAAAAATATAACTTTTACTCTGCTTTCCAAAGTACATTGTAAACTATGGATACTGTCAAAATGATGGAGATGAACAACGATGACATACTGAAATTGATATTACCGTGACTCAACTTAGGCTTCATCAATTAGAATTCACTCCATTTATTGATTCCCCTTCACCCTTTCATCGCATAGAGAGATTCTCATCACCCTTTGATGTGCTGCTGTTCGGCGTGAGACCGTCATTTAGCTATAAAAGGTCGTTCAAAAGTTATGGTCAAAAATTTAAGGACGAACAACCTGTGGTAAAATAAGCAAAAAGTCTTATTCAAAATATAAAAAAAGTAGCAACCCTTGCTAAGCATGTCATTTTATTAAGTTTATGTCAATTGAATTTCAGTAAGTTGAATAACAATGATATTCAAAAGAGCGGTCCTTGCATAATGTAAGTAGCTTTGTACTTTTCCCTGCGAATCCCTTCAAAAATTCCTCGTTGATTTTCTGAAAGGCCGAAGGAAGACACTGAAATAAGCATGGGTATCAACAAACGAGTGAGTTGCGTTCTTAACATAAAATTTGCATTATTTCGCAAACTGTTCATATGAGTTTCACGTTGAATAAGACTTTGGCTTATTTTAAAGTTAGCATCCATGCATTTTTCATCCATACGTTCTTGAAGCTACTTCTTTGTATTCTTAAAATTCGAAAGGAAAGTGTCTTGCATTTAATATTCTGGAGACCTTTTCTTATTCCAGCTCTCTCAAAGATCAGTGAATTTGTGATGTTATGAAACAAAATTTGAGGTAGGAAGTTAATAAAATCATTACAAACATAGAAAAAAATGAGAATTGTGTTACGAAATATTTTTTTGAGTTTCCTCTCGTAGATTAAATGCTGGCATTATTATTAAATTCAAAATGCTAATTTTATTAACTATATACATTTTGCATTGGTTAGTTTAACTTGGTTAGTTCGAACATCTTTTCTTCGAGTTAGTGCTTCAAGTCGAATTTTTCTCCTCTCTCTATGAATCACACATAATTTCTATTTAAAAATGACTTCTTCAATTCGAACATTAATTTGTTTAATTCGAAGGAAACAATAAGAGATAGGCCTCTTTGCTCGAGTCTAAAACTTGCAATGGTACAAAAATATTAAATAAAACTGTGGTGTGGAATTTCCTGTATAGAAGGAAAAACATCTCTAATCACAAAAAAAACATCCGACCGACTCTGTGAAGTTCGAAGGTGGCGGTGTCTTTTTATGTTTGGATTGGATCAACTTGTTTCAGAAGCAGGACTATGATGTCTGCAACATTTTGAACAATTATGCACTGCCAACATTGTGGTAACTGTTTGGGATCGAACCAATTCTATACTAATATGACAATGTTCTTTGTCACAAAACAAGATGTATGGACGAATTGTTTGACGAAACAAGAGTTGAAAAACTGCACCTGTCTGGACAGAACCCTGTATAAATTCCATTGAACCACTAGTGGGATGAATCGGAACAACAACTACATCACCTAACACCTGTGATCAAACTCATCAATGCTCTTGGGGAAGAATGGAAGAAAATGCCTGAAGCTGTCTACCAAAATCTTGTGGAAAAACTTCTTGGAGAGTAAAGGCCATAATAAAACCAAAAGAACATTTAACATCGATTCATTTTCATGAAATCCTGGTCCATGCAAAACATCATACGCTTTTAATGGAAGTTTTGCGTTAAGTTCTGTGTTTTATGTTTAACAGATGGGTTTTACATATGTTCAAAATATTCTCCTTCCAGCTCTTCCTGTGTCTGTTCGTGCAAAGATTCTTTAAGATCACCCTGTTTTTGCTTATTCATCGTTTCGAAAGAACACTTCATTCATTTCAACATTCTCCACAAATCAAATGAGCCATAATTTTAAATTTGCAAAGACAACGAGTATTATGAAATAAAGTGTGTTTCTTGTCGATAAACAAGTTAGCTCAAATTCGAGATCGCAGATAAGCAAATACGCATGTAGACAAACGATGAGACAAGTAAATATGCGTGTAAATATTGTTAGAACGGCATTGTTAACATTTAGAGACACTTTTACAGAATCTTGTATTACTCTATGAAAGATAGTGGTAGGCATTTCCAGCATTTACTAAGCCAAAACCTAAGTTTGAGCAACGTATGAAAAACATGGTGAAGTCAATTGTTAGGCATTGTTTCAAAGGAACCGTGGCAATAGCTGAGAATTTATTGGATAAAAGGTTTCGTTATTACACCAAAGAGACACAACTAACCGCTTTTCCACAAATAATTTAATATACATGTACACAAGTTCTCATTTTTTTATCGAGCAATCGAAGTGAGCCAGCCAAAACCACATAAAAACAGCAATCGCGACGAACCTTTTACCTACCCAAGTTGCGCGCGCACACAGAATATGACGTCATGTTAACTTTTGTTTGTAAACATTGTGAGAGGTCTATTAAATTATTTGTGGAAAAGTGGTAGGTTGTCTCTCTTTGGTGTTAGTCTTCACATCCACAGTCTTAGGTAATTACTCTTTTAATAAGGTTTCGTTATTTCCGCTAATTTCACTAGTCAACACACTTTTTGTGACAAAGACCATAGATAATGTTCTTAGTGGTAATTTGTAGGTAGAATCCGAATCTGCGTTTAGATTTCTTTTACCACGTCAAGTTTCCAAGTTATGCACATCGAGACTTCTATGTTAAAGTAATGGGTGTGAAGAGAAGCGGCTACAATGTTAAAGTATCTATATTTTGGGGCCGCAAGGAAATTTACCAGGCCCCAATCACTGAATGATTTAAGAATGTTTCATTGTAAAACAAGAAAGTTGTGCGTGCTAGAGAAATTTAAAAATTATATTCGTAATCAGCAGAAAAAATACTACCAAAAATCACCCACTTTTATTTTGTCACAAGAAAAATTTAAATTTTGTTGGCCAGTGTCATCTCTATCAATACTTTGTTCCTACTTATAGTTTATTAACCACTATAACTTGTAATATTTTTTTGCATGGCTTTAAAACACGGTCTATAGATATTCATGGTCATCGAGCTCCATTGTTAAAATGAAGCTAAAGTTTCTAGCTCCCGGTAGGGCGGGAACCCTATTGAAAAGTGGCGCTGCATATACAATCTGCCCAACTGCGCCTGCAGCGCCACCCTATCGGCAGACAGAAACTTTACTTTCGTAGTCAGTTTCAATGAAAATCTCTATCGCAGGTTGCGGTCGGCACCTGCTATATGTATCAGGGTCTCTAGCTATAGTGCGATCTATGCGGCACTGGCGCGATCTGTTTTCCTTAGCTTCTCGAAACAATGGAAAATGGCCGAAGCTCGATGACCATGAATATCTATAGACCGTGCTTTAAAACCTTATCCGTGTAGGACAAATTCATGGGATGTTTCAGACAGTATGTCGTTAGACAGCCGTTGCTATTACATTTTTAAGATAAAATTAAACCTTTCTTTGGGATTGAAGTTAGATGAACGTAAATAACCAATTAAGCAATAAACTCCTTGATGTGTCCGAGCGTCTTTCAAACAAAAGAGTGAGTTTAGTTGTCAAAAATATATCTCTTTCCTTTTCGGTGGATCACCCTGTTTATAAAAACTGAAGATGCTATCCTCTTTATTTCATGTGTACCGGATAAATAGTTACAGCGTATAGCGCCTACTCCAAAAGGCGTCGTTTCTTTTCTTTCTTTGATAGGAATTTTTCGCCTCAATAATTGTAGAATTTCTCGGAGCATTATGGGTTCTAATGGATTCGTAACAACGGAATCCGACACGTGACCGCGTCTCTCTAATAGTAATAATCGTCATCAGTCGGTCGGTCGAAAGCCCCCGACTATGGAAATGATTTCCGCCGCAACCGTTAGGAGAGCGTCGGGGAGACTCCATTTAATTTCGCGTTCTCCACCTTTGGCCCGCTTTTTCATTTGGCATGCACGAAAAAAGTGAAAAGGAAAGGAAAGAGAACCAACACTTTTTTTCCCCTCATTTCTTTTTTTCTTCTTTAAATCTCCTTCTATTCCGAAAGCGAAATTACAGTCGTCGAAAAGCGGTCCCTAAAGAGATGTTCCGTTTCCGTCTCGGCTTCTGTCGCGCCATTCCTAAGTGATTTTTCCCAAGGTTTTTTGTGCTTCTTTTTATTTTTGTAAAGTTTTTATTCGCTTTTGCCCTCGTACCTGCTCATCTAAGATTTAAAATAATTTTCTTCAATTTTTTTTAAGGAGTTAATGAATTTTTTCTCCCACTTCGCTTTCCCTCAGAATGCTTATCATTCTAAATAATTTATAAAGCAAAGAGAAAAAAATGTTTTGAGCAAAAAAAAGGAAGAAAAAGGAAAAGAATTGTTCTTCTTTAAACATGGGCGTATGTTATTATAAATTTAGACGCATGTTAATGGCTTAGCGTTAATAAGAAGAGAAGCGACGCCTGTTTACCTTCGGATTACGTGACATTTTTGCATCATCTCACTCAGCGTAAAGGAAATGAAAGAAAAGGAAGTCGCGATGTGAAATGAAGCGATTACAAGTCATACATCGTTTGGAAAGTTGAACATAATTGTGATTAAATGTCCTATGGTGGCAATAAACTTGTCACATAAAACGGAATACGTGAAAAGAGATAAGTTTCCGATGCCAAATTGATCTCAGCATATGCAACAAGCAAATATTTAATAGAGCTTTTTAAACCGACTTTGATTATTATCAGATGGGAGCACATTTGGCAATGAACTTTTGAAAAACAAATTAAACTTGCATATGTTTAATGCTTGGCAGTTTCTTGCAGTGCTGAATCAGCCTTAGGCGAATATTGTTCTTAAGTAGCGGAAGTCTAATGGAACTACTTACAGGTTTTACCGTCTGTCTCTGACGTAAAAGACGTAGACATACCCTGCTTTACTATTTATTTGTTTGTTCGGATTGACGCATTGGGATCTGAATTATGAGGTCCGTCCGATGGGTATAGTGTACTGATTCCTGTAGGTAAGGTCTCATTACCATGAAGCTGGGACTGAATTGTCCCAGTGAGGTCGGAATTATAAGGGGTCGGTTCGAACATATGGTAAACGGGTCTAACTTACATGTGATTTTCAGAAGGTTAGTTTTTTTCAATAACAATATATGGCTTGCGATATGTCATTCATTCGGAAATGAGTCATTTCTGAGAAACAAAAGAATAGAGATTCTTTCCATTTTTTGAAATACTAACATAAAAAGAGGGGGGGGGACGGAAGAGAAGAAAAATAAAATAAAAAAAAAAACCCAATTTTATTCCCTATTTTAAAAGGGCTAATTTCTTTGAGCTCAGGCTTCCGCTACTTTCCAACATATACTTGCTCTATTATTAAAGCTTTCCTTTTTAGGAATAGCAGATTATTTATGTTTTTGGCTTTCTTCTATGTTAGCTGGTATAACTTTTTGTTTGTATGGTAAATTCTTTAATTCTTAAATTATTGGTCAATTACTTTTGATATCCCGCAAGGATCACCTCTTGGGCCTATTATTTTTAATTTGTTTGTAATCGACGTTGACATACTTGTTCAAACCTCCATCGTTCAGTTTAGTTTCATGTTAAAACTTAGAGGAAATAATTCCGTGGCCACCTAGAAGAGATGGTCACCAAGGGAAGTTTTACTATAATTTAGAAGGTTTTTATACCACGGTCTCTTATAACTTTTGCAATATGCCGATGATATCAAAATTTATGCCGGAAACTTCTTGTTGGAATTCGATCAAACTATAACGGTATACAGTGTTTTATGTACCCTATTATTCCTGCAAAATTCATTATTCTAGGCGTTGCAGAACCTGAGTTATTAACTTGTTGATCTTGGTGGCGGTATTTTTATTTCTGTTCATATCTCAGTTAGCGTTCAAATTCGGACCCATGTTCATAGGACTTTCTGTGTTTACCATGACCTCTATAATACCCCCCTTGAATTGTTTTACACACGATTTGAATCACCCTGTATACATGATTGAGATCCATTTTGCCCGTCGACTCGTGAATTGCTCCGATCTACTAAATTAGTAATAATTTGGTGGGTTCCCTAATTCAGTATCTGTCTATCTCTCTTAGGATGGAGCCCCCACCCTCCTCATGGTGGGCACAGGACTTAAGCGAATTAGTCCGAAGAGTCCATTAACGAAGAGGTAGGTATCAAGTTTAAGACATTAACTTATGATAATTAATCAGAAGATGTAAATGTTATAATCAAATCATTTATTTATGATCTTTAAATTATCAATATTAATTCTAAAAATAAATATTTAAATTAATTTAGCCTACTGTACATCAAAGACTTTTTGAACATTAAAATTTATTATTTGCTATTCATAACTCGTCCTCCCTTTCACTCTGCTATCACATTCACAGTACCACGAAAGTCATGTGACACTAACCTTTTTTTTTTTTTTTTTTCGAATACGTTAGTTTTATATGTTCCTTTATAACCCCGTTTTGGGCTTTCGCCTGTTGGGGGGCAACACGGGCTTGTTCCCCCTGGTTTGTTCCGGTGGGTTATTTCCTCGTTGTTGTCACATTATTATTATTCTGGATGTCTTCTGTTAAAATTAAAATTAATGTGCGTGAAAAAAACCTTATTAATTTGGCTCAAATCCATGTTATTGGATCGTACGTTTTTCATCATGTCAAGAATAAAAGTGATCTGTATGGATCGGTTGGTAGTGACGTTCCTCAGAGATCCCAATTAGGGCCTTTGCTGTTTAATTTTTATCTTATTGATTTAGCTAATCTTATAAAAGACAAAGGTTCAAAACTTCTTTTATATGCTGATGATTTAAAAGAAGTATTGATACATGTCATGATGCGCATATGCTGCAATAAAGCATAAGTGAAATCCATCAGTGGACTTTTGAGAATGGACTTTCCCTGAATACAGATAAATCATTTATTATTCGTTTCACTAGGAAAACTTACCATATTAAAATTTATCTATATGCTCGATAGTGTCCGACTGAGGTCAAACACTACTCGAAAGACCTCGGAATTGTGTATGAGGATAAAGGCTATTTTAATAAACACGTTGCCACCTTGATTTCTGATGTCTCTCAAAGAGTGGGAATTATTAAAAGGATTAGTAACTTTTTTCATGCTCCTTTTTTATTCCAGTCTTTACATACAATTCAGGTGTAATCAAAGATTTTATACTGTTCGCCTATTTGGTATTCTGGCGATAATTATTTATTTAATAGACTTCAGGGTATTCATTCGAAATTTCTGAAGTTTTTGTCCGGCAGAAATTATGTGATTAAAGATCATTTAGATTCGTCCTTAAGGGAATTATTGAGAATAATATTCTTTCCGTTCTGAGAAGAATTATCTCCGGTAAAATTAACGCCCCTGATCTTCTGATGCGTATTGGTTTTCGCTGTTCTCGCGTAGCCAATCGCGTTGGTCTTACTTTGTCCTGTCCTAATTCTCGAACTAATGCTGGGTTGATAGATCCCGCTACTAAGTTTTCCATCATTTATAATTCAAACACTCTGAATTCTCACTTAGATATTTTTTTTATTATAAAATAATTTTTAACTCAGCTTTTGCATTGTTTTTATTATTATTTTCACCACAACAAAAATTAAGGAAAAATACAACCTGAACCTGGAAGCGCTTTTCGACAGCAAGGCTATCATCATTCAGCAGGGACCAAGGAGTACACTAGGGGGAACCGAGTGAACTGACTTGAAAACGGAAAAACTGACTATATATTGACTATGAAAATTGTTACATTCAATAAATAAAAAACACCTGCTGGGCGCTTTTGAAAGTATGGCCATACAAAAAACCAATAATAATTTACTACTAAATTCAGACTCAGGTCCCATTGGCGACTCAGCATTAATCCAATGGTGGACCCAACTGCCCAATCATTAATTTGTCCTCTTTTGGTGTAATTTCTCTGATTGGCCTAAAACCGTGGTCTGTTCGCTATATATAGTCAGTTTTTCCGTTTTTTCCGTTTTGGGCTCTGGCCTGTTGGGGAGCAACATTGGGCTTTTCCCTTCGGTCTGTCTGGTGGGATGCTGTTATTGTTGTTACAATTATTATATTATATTATTATTATGAATTAGAAACATTCCCTTGGAAGGTTTGCTTCATTTCAAGATATTTCTATAAAAAGCGTATATTAAAATTTTTTACACTGATTCTTGTTTTGCCAATATTTTTAAGGTCCATTATTGGTTGATTTACTCGTTTACCGCAAAAGCGTCATTGTAGCATTTGTTCAAAAAAGCGTCCTTGGAGCATTTGTTCAAAATGTTCAAAATATTGACATAGGAAAATTTACAGATAAAAGCTGGCCGAAAGTCCAAATCATTCAGTTACTTAAAAACGATTTAAACTTATGTTTTTTTACAACCTGTTAAGTTAATGCATCTTAAGAGTAACTATTTTAGCAAAATTCCGCTTTAATAATGAGAGTACATACATGATATGTCCACAATTTCAAAAGGCTAGATCAGAATTCCACTGTACAAAATCCAAATCTCACGCAACAGCTAATGTTTCGCAAGAGAGTGACGATGCCAATATTTCATTATTACGATGCCGAATTCCGACTGATGGCTCTGCCGATAAAAAGGCGGAAATTGGCTAAACAGAGCCAAATGGAGATGCAGCATGTGTTAGGCTGTAGGAAAACATGAGTAATAATTAAGTAATTTTTGATTTGTAATTTTGGCCAGCTTTTATCTGTACATACTCTATGCGACTGTACAATCCGCCATTTTGCTGTAATTGATTTTTTTGGTGTATAAAAACGAGGGTGAGAAGCATCCAAAAGATAGTAGGATGAGATTTATGGGCAAGAAGTTCGGAGACGACATGATTCTTGTGGTTAATGAAAAATTATCTGAAGGATTCAAGTCCCGAATTTGTTAGTAACTAACCGGGAAAGTTGGATTTATCTCCTATTGTATAGTTATTTTAAAACTTTTTTAATATATGTACCTCCATGTGAAAAAAATCTATAAATATAAATGAAGCAAACTTTTCGACAAGTTGTTTGAGTCCAAATGGCTGAAGAAATGGATTTCGAATTAGCCTTTGAAATGGTCGTGAACTCGGAGGTGGATTCATTTTCTACTAATTTGACTCCGTTTTTGCTGTCTGTATTAAATTTGTTCTTTGATGATTGTCTTAAACGAAGTGCAATTATAGGATGGAATCAGTCCAAGTGAAAGCAATTTCCTTTCCCCAAGGTTCGCATTTCTTTTACTCCTTTGCACCAATCCACCGAGGAAGGAAAATAAAGGGAAAAAAGGAGCCGAAGAAGGCATTCCACAGAAAGCGACTGCTACAGGAATTCAAATAAATCTGCCTCAAGACATTCGTTAATAGCGCTTCTGTTTTAATAATATTGAACGCTGAATGTGCTAATAATTATTCGTATGTATGCCGTTTATTAAAGAAGAAGGCAGCTTCTGTGAAAGCGTAATTCCTTTTCCACATGTTTTAGAATTTTTATGAATTTAGTGGGCTCACATTTAAAAAAGCGGAATCATTTCTAAGTAAGAGTCGTATAGGCTTTATGGTTAATAACTTATATATTAATGTTCCTTGCATCAGGCAATGAAATAGTTGAAAAGAATGTGTCCTAGCCAAACTCCATTCTCTCTCTCTCTCTCTCTCTCTCTCTCATTGATAATTTTTATATTAATGTAATAATAGCAAGAAGAAACATGACATAATTAGTAATGGAGTTTTTGGCTAGAGCATATTTTCTTCATCTAAAATACGTAAATACGTATTACATGGGCTTGCATTGTATTATTCTTAGTTTCACGCTCATCGTTATCGAAGAAATCGTGCCTTATCGAGGAAGTCAATAGAGATGAGGAGCTAGGATCTTCGAGTTGGGCAGTTCATTGTTGAAAATCCAGGCCGAAGTGAAAAAGGAAAAAAAAATAAAAAATAAAAATGAAAGCATTCTCTGTCATTTTGAATATGAAGATCAATATGCAACGTGCATCGAGTAATTAGAAGGTTAGAGGAAGGTGAACCCCTGAACAGGATTAATTGAAGTGATCGGAAAGTAACAAGTAATGAGTACTGATGGAATTCGTAAGCTAAAAAATGTTTAAAAAATAATAACTTAGTGTGTTTCAACTTCGAAATTTTGTTGCAGCTAACGATACATCTACAAAGTTCTGAAAGAGAAGACAAACATTAACTGTCACAAAAAGTTCTTTGAATATGCAGGTAGGCAGCCGGGTGGCATGTAAAAATGTTCTAATATCTGGAGTTATCACAGTCAAAATTACCAGCGATAAAGTTGATATCTGATGCCTTAGATAATCAAGTACCTGTATACAACTTCGATAGAAACATAAATAGGACGATATATACCAGCAAAAGTAACCGATAACTGGATTGTGTGCTTACATCTACACGTATTGTGAATACGTGATAGGCTCATATGCAAAGCCCAAAATACCAATTGCTGCTATTGCGTAGAGAATCAAAGAATCGTTTTTCTCGTATGTTGTTCTTTTTTTCTTGATGATGATTAATAAAAAAGTCCCTGGAATACACAGATAAGCAGCAACTGGATGTAAAACATAGCGCTCGATGGCTGATCCGAAAATCTCAATCAAGTCCAAACGATGAATTTCATTTTCCCCTCAGCAAGTCGGATATCCCTAAAAATGAAATGTTTGTAGTAGTAACAATGAAAATTCTGCGGCAAGCGTAAAATTCAAGTTTGAATAGAAATTTACAGAGAAATGATGATTTGAACTGCCCTATGCACCAAGGGAATCTCGAAACCATACTTGTCTCTGCGAAGAAGTCTATTAACCAGAAATTTCACTTAGACAACTTTTTTAAAAGTATTTTGTTTACATTTATCCAAAAGACGTATCCTTACGGAAAATATTTATTCCGACCCGATAAAGCAGCTTCCTACTATGCAAGAAGCATACTGAGTGTCTGGAGAAGAAAAAAAGAGTCGATTATGGGTCTATAGAGAAAAACCTCACTCAGTTATCTCAGGCACAACCAATTGAAGACTTGATTGGATATTTGGATTCCAAATGTATAAGAAATTTTGGAAAGGGAAAGATTTTTATCAACTAAGACGTAAATTCCTGCCTCAAAAATTGACTTCAACGTCATACAGAGATCCATGCAGTGTCCGAAGAAAGATTCGTCAGTGCGCCTACAAATGTCTATTATCAGGAATGTATTAAGTTAACTTTTAAGAAGAAGACATGTCCTAAGATGTATATTTAAAAAAAAAAACAAACGCTATTAAACATGTTGAAACTTGATCCGAACGAATTCTCATATTTGAGTTGTGACCAGTTAGAATATTTAAAAATGTTTTCAGAGCCTTAAATATTCTAAACTTACGGTAAATTATGAACCAATATTTCTTAAATTGTCCAAGTTTTAAAGTTAAGAAAGTAAATTAGCTCATACATTCATAATAAACCTGTCAGTAGGTGAAGAATTATTTTGTTTTGTTAATAAGCTCTGAGAGTGTTTTATTTATAAATTTATATTAGAATATACTCATTCATTTCGTTTGCTTCACATAAAGGCACTTGTTCTCTTCTCACTTTGACATGTTGAGACTTCGAACGGATAAGTGACGGGAACGTTTTGCTTATGTAGCCTCAAGTAATTCCGTTATACTATTGCTGTGACAGTGAAAGTCACGTATTTTGACATTTGAAAATGTCATTCTTTTGTTCATTGGAGATGAAAGTCAATGCCTGTCAACATGAGCCTCAGAAAGACAAAGCACGGGAATAGAAAGTTTGGAGCTGTGCTGTATTATCCAAAGAGATTGTTCCTGCAAGAGTCTGATGGATTGAGGATCGAGACATGGCCACATATGGCATTGTCTGCCTGACAGTTATTTTGATATTTACTGCGGGCAAATTATCATTTTGTCGAATAGTGATTTTTCCCCTTCATTCTTACGAACTAAATAAGCATTGAAACGAATGCTTATGATTCTGACACTTTACAGCATCGAGGAAGCACTTTCAAGTATCTTAAGATATTCGGTTAAAAAAAAAGATTGTATCAATGCTAGATGAAGTTATTTCGTTCATTAGCAACATTAGATTACATAGTATATCCATTTTTAGGAAAGGTTACGTTAGAGGACCGTCTTAAGCCATGCCCTCTGCTTTCATTATACAGAAACTGAAGTTCGGCTTTGTTCATGTCTGAGAAAAGTTTGGCAGCAGCTCTTTCACTAGAATATAAGAATTATACTGAAACCAGGTAATAGCTAAACGTAGTCGTAAAGTCCAGGTGGGGATAAAAGTGTGGATTAAAAAGTAGGGCTTAAAAAGTCGGGAATAAACATGTGGATTAAAAAAGGGTAAAATTGGGATAAAAAGTGTCCTCCACTTTTTTTTTCACCCCCTTTTAGTGTCCCATATTAATACAACTTTAGCTTGCTGAATTCCTCAACATTTAGATTTAAAAGTTCCACAAGCTGCCTTTTTATTTCGAAACTGCATTTTATAATGTCCCAACTTTCATTTTAATTGTGATAGTTGCATTTCAGTATTCGCAAAAAGCTTTAATTTTGCATACTGATTTTTGGCACATCAGTTAAGCCTATTTTGTTGATGCTTTGATTTCAAATGTATATTCATTCTAGTTAAAAGAAGAATTGCAAGTTAAATAATCACAAAATTGTTCCAAAAATAGTTCCAATAGCTAAAATAATTTTGAATTCTATTGTATAATTTTATTGTAGGTCCATGTAAATATTTTTGACCTTCACTCAAAATTAGAAATCATTTACAAATTTTAAATTTTTTTAATCTTCTTATTTATTTTGCATAATTTTTCTTCATATAAGCAGATAGATCGTTTTCTTTTAATATCACCTGAAGATGAGCTCAGTAGAAGACCTCACAATATGATTTAATTTTTGCAAATTTGGATTTCTTCTCTTCTGACAGTGAGAATTATGGGCGGTGACAGCTGAATTAACTCAAGTGAAAGCAGCGCATCCCAATCCAATTATTCTAACGTCGTTTCCTCTACTCTTAACAAGGATGAAATTTATTGTTGTGTAAATTAACTTTTTAAGTTTTTAATTAGAGGGATGTAATTTTGTCATGTTTTTCGAAATTCCACTGACATGGGGAGAACCTGTCCTTCGAGTTACCCACTTCGTGGAATTTTTGCAGACATGTAGTATTAGTAGTAACAAATGCTATTCCGAGATGACGCGCCTCCCAACCGTTCTAGAGAAATCGCGATGTGAAGTTTAGCTTACCTAAACACGCACAGCGCGGTACATAGAGCCAGGATTTGGAATAGAAGTCTACAGATTCACGACCTGTTATTTTTATAAATTATTTGTGGCTTTTTCACAGGAGATTTATCGTTATAAAAACATTTCTGAGCTGATAGTTATGTTTAAATGTTAACGTGGCGTATTTCCCCGTTTCATTATTGAAAACAAAATGTACTTGCTAAAAAATTGGATTCTTATCATTACGAATGAGCCCAGTCATTTTACCGTTATCTTTTTTGTGCACTTACCTCTGTATACCGCATAAATATTTGGTCATAACAACGATTACACAACTTGTTCCGCAACAAGTTGCCCACAGATCGAGTAGAGTTCTCTCACTATAAGGGAGATTTCACTTTATCGCGCTCAGTAGGTAGGGACTTCATAGAGATAGTATACTTTATAGCCTCATGCGCGATCTGTGAGCTGCTTGTTTTTTCACTCAAGCCTGCTCGCAACCGCTCGTTGCAGCATATTGTTGAAGTGTCAGGATTTAAGAAAATTAGAGCATTTAAAAAAAAAATTTTCCCTACCTATTGAGCGCGATAAAGTGAACTCATCCATTTCACCTTACAGTGTGAGAACTCTACATATTCCTGGAAGTACTGTGAGCAATAAAGTCCATTTTAACATGAATCTAATGGCAACAGCATCTCAATAAAAAATAAATTCTAATTTAATAACTAATGGGTCCATGTTGATTTGGATCATCGATTGTTTGTCCCGCAGAAATATACAGCGATCTTTCAATTGATAAGTCAAATGTGATAATTCGATTGCAAGTAAATCACAATTAATAAAATTATTAAGTAACGGAAGAATGGAGCACTTATTGGTTTCATAATGTCCGTCTGTCTCCTTCATATTTTCTACATTTTTTCACATAGAAAGTTGAAATGCAGAACATAGCTTACCATGGGCATGTCCTCCTGCACTATTTAATTCGGTTTTGATTGGTCCACTGGGGGTCGGAGTTAGAGGGAACCAAAAGGTCTACGTATATTTAGGTATGCAGATTCCACTAGGCAAGATCTACATTACTATGAAGTTAGGGCCAAATCGTCCCAATAGGGTCGGAGTTGTGGGGGTAGCAGTCAATCGGTTTTAGAATTATGGCAACAAATGTCATGTGATATATCATTCGATCGGAAATGATGAGAAATGAAAGAAGATAGAGAGAGCTCTTTTACATTTTCTGAATACTACGTTTAAGAAAATTAATTTTTGATTAAAAATATTTGGGGACTAAAAAGTGCAGATAAAAGAGTAAAAATAGATGATCTCAGAGCTTCCGCTACTTTCTTATACTCTCCTTGGGAGGCTTAATTTCTTGTTTCATTATTAAGTAGCGGAAGAATGAGCACTTATTGGTTTCACAATGTCCGTCTGTCCTGTTCGTATTATCTACAATTTATAACGTAGAAAGTTGAAATTCCGAATGTAGCTTATCATGGGCATGTCCTCCTTTATTATTTAATTTAGTTTTGATTACCCTACTGGGGGTCGGAGTTACGGGGGTGGGAGTTAGAGGGGATCAAAAGGTCTTCGTGGTATTTAGATATGCAAAGGAGTGAAATTCGGTATGCAGATTCTGCTAGGCAAGCTGTACATTACCATGAGGCTTTGGGTCGGAGTTGTAAGGGCAGCAGTCACTTGGTCTCAGGACTGTTGAAAAATATATCATGTGATATGTCATTAAATTGGAAATGATGAGAAACGAAAAAAGATAGAGCTCTTTTACATTTTCTAAATAAACTTGTTCGAGAAAATCATTGTTTTGA
Source organism: Rhysida immarginata (assembly GCA_023313115.1). Lineage (NCBI taxonomy): Eukaryota > Metazoa > Arthropoda > Chilopoda > Scolopendromorpha > Scolopendridae > Rhysida > Rhysida immarginata. The sequence continues at coordinate 4,075,767 of JAHWFO010006931.1, forward strand.
TTCTAAAAATTGGGGAGTGGGGGGGGGGGGGTTAAAAAGCACAGATTAAATAAATAAAAATTCCTATACCCTCCTCGGGAGGGATTCATTCCTTGTTAATCAAAGGAAGCAAATGCATTTCTTATGGATTAAGGATGTACTGCGTATTAATCCCGACTGGGTATGGATGCTTGTATTTGTCCCCGGAATGCGTAAAGTCATAAAGTATGGATAATAGTCATGTGGAATGTTAAGATATTAGTCATGTTTCATTATATAGACAGTTCATGCATAGCACACGAATTCTAAAAAAAGATTTCATAGTAATAATAGTGAAGCCAAAAAAAGACAAAATAATATAATAATAACCACGCTTGCATTACCAAACCAATGAACTCAAAAAGTTCGTCCCTAAAGTTTTATCTGTGCGTGTGTTCAATAAAAATTTTGGATTTTTCAAATTCTGACTTTGAATTCTCAAAAGTCATCAAAAAAGTAGATGGTTATAAAAACCCTCTATCTTTTTGAGTTTATAAAATTGCGTTGAAAAGCTAAAGGTCACACCGGCACTAAAACTTCTAAATCTCTAGATCTTAGATTTTTAACTCAATTAAAGTTCCTTGGAAACAGCAGAATATGAAAGCACAATTTCCAGGCTTCCAGTCCGACATCTAAGTCCATAAGCCGCATGTTTCACAGATGTTTGACTGCACTGTAACTCAAAACAGTGAGCTAAAATTCGAAGCCACGATTTCTCGAGAAGTGTTAAGATGTGTATCGTCTCCAAACGGCATTTCTTAATTCTATGCAAATCTATACTTATTGCAAAATCGATGACTGGTTTACGCTCCTCTTGTGATAGATACAGGATTTCCTAATTCCATTACGGTTTGACTTCTGTGTTTGCTGAGTTCATGCTTTGTTATTTTCTTTTCTTATGCTCCTACAGAAATCGGAACCGATGGAAAAAATAGTTTTTAAAGAGACGAGAAATCAATGTAAATCTCATTTTGTTATTGTGAATTTCTATCTGGTTTGTCTTCTCCCGTAAATCACGAAGAAGAATCCATTGAATTGTAGCAAAAACATTGCCAGTCTTTCCAGTGTTGCGAGGACAAGGCGTCTTGTTTATTTTATGCAAAGTCTTGAGCCTATTTCTGGTTCATAATTTAATAAAGGTTAACTTTATCCTCATAGTCGTTCATATTTGAGTGATTCATCAATTTTTTAGAAGATCATGACATTGTTTAAAAGGCCCCTTTGGGAAGTTAGAACATGCACGATTGCATGTAAAAAAATATACTGATTCGCTTGTGCATAGAGCTTGTCTTTTTATATTTTTAATATTTTATGGTATGCTTTACCCGGTTGCCTTGTCTTTAAAGGTGAAAAATTATGACGCGCAAAATGAATAAATCTAGAGATGTAAGAGAGGAAAAAATTTAACACGAAACACTTACTCGTAAAAATTTTTCTTGTATTGGTTCGAACAAGTTCCTATGAAGTAATAATTAAATCACCAACTTGTGAATTAGGCGTCCAAGAATGCGAAAGAGAATTTGATACATGGGAGAGAGAAGATTAAAACCGTTGACGTCACTTGGGAATGCCTGCCACTTTGGATTAATGGAAGAGACCGGCTCCCGTGGTTCCCCATCTCTTTTCTCTTCTGTTTCTCTCCTCGTTTTGTTTATTTTTATTTTACATTCATGCCTTCTCTTCTTCCAAGTGCTTCTTTGAATTTAGGGAGGGGGAAAAAACGAAAAATTTCGATCAATATTTCAATTACGGAGGATCCACCGTAACGACATTACACGGCGACGGTAACGAACACCAGGAGGCGTCTGTCGTAACAGCCGAGAAAATCCGAATTCATCCCCCACCACCCTTTTTTCCTTTCTACCCCCTCCCTGTTACGCACCCTTTCACCATCGGAAGTCTCGCGAGATTCTACGCGATTCAACACGTCGTGCATTAGCATTAACTGCTTTCCATTATTCATCATTATATTCTTTATCTAAAACCAACACCAGTTCCATTGATTGGTGTAGAACATTATGGAGCCACTTCGAAGGGAAAGTAATCTTTCAGTGATGAGCGAAAGGAGATAAGTTTCCCTGTTCACACCCCCACTCACATTCCTCTCAAAAATCTCTCTCTATTTTCAAATGGAAAGAACCCTCTTCGAAACGGAGTGACAGCTTTTAGTTACTCGATCTGTCTGTTGTAAATTAATTCATGTCAAGTGGCTCTTTAACGATTTAAAAGCCTCGTATAGGTATCTTACCAATAAGAATGCAATTGATCTAGAAATCTATAGGGTTTTTAAAGTTATTTTAATTTTTGTTAATAATCCAGTTCTTTGTAGGCCGCAACTTTAAGGACCGGAGAATATAAAGGAAAGACAAATCCTAAGGACAAAGAGCGACATTATGGTCAAAGCTGTTTAAGCAAATTCAATTAAAACTTTAGTCAACTCAGTCGGACAATTGTCTCTCGCCGGCAGCATTGGATTAAGGCATTTGCTTTCTAACTTTAAATATTTTACTTTCATGGAACCCTAGGAAGTTCTGGATTAAAGTTTCACTCAGCTTAACTCGGCTTTACGATTTTCAGTACAGGGTGAACACAAATGATTGGAACAGTTTCATGACTTTATTCTAGGTGTCTTATTTAACCTGTAATCACAAAACTTTTCACAGACTTAAAGTAACTCACCAAGTTTTTTTACAGGAAAATTTTATTAAGGAGAAGTTTATCTCGATATACTTGAAAATTGGCTCACACCACAACTGAAGACCGACATTGTGGACTTTTTCTTCCAACAGGTTGGTGCTCTGCCTCTTTATCATCACAACGTTCGTGAATTCCTAAACCAATATCAAATTGCAAAACCGATTGATCGTCGTATCGAGAATGATGATCATGAACTGTTTGCCTCAACGCTTCCCTGACTTAACCCCATCTTTGTCTGGGGGTATGTGAAGGACTCTGTTTGTGCTGCCATTATCGGCTTATGTGCCAGGCTAGCATCACCGATGCTTTTGCTAAATTGACAGGGACAGGCTTCATCGTGTGTGGGATGAACTTGATTACAGACTAGACATCTGTAGAGTCACTAAAGGGGCACATATCGAGCATCTATAACATAACGAAAAAAAAACCAACCTTCGTGAGTCGTTCTGTGTATTTCAAAAGTTTCGTTATGATATATTAAATAATACACTTACATTGAAATCATGAAACCGTTCTAATAGTTTGCGGTCATTCTGTAAGTCAAGCCATAAATATCAAGCTCGAGTACATCGTTGCCTGCTTTAAATGCGTGAGTGATTAAAAAGAAAATTCTTGTAATCTAGATATTAATTCTTCTTCCACATGTTTTCAATTCATAAAAATACGCCACCATTTGTTTTACTGAATGAATTGCCTACGCAGTGCCGTTGTTTCGGATTTATTAGTGAAATTTAAAAAAAAAAGTAACTCCGTGTAAACTGACTTTTATTAATCAAAATATCGCCATTAGATGCTATACATTCTTCCGTTGAGATATCCAGTACCTTTTTGCTAGTCTGGCGTTCAGGATTAAATAAACTCCTTAAAGGCGTTTTGACAACTGCTTCAATATTGAAGCAATTTCAAAAGTGTGATTTTTGGACTGTTATTTTTAACACGTGCGGTCTCATGTTGTCATGAAGCAGTACTTTGAGCAATATAGGTCGCTTAACTCGTCATTTCTGATGCATTGCATTTAGCTGTATACAGGGTATATACGAATTCTGTATACAAACTTTTAGGGGTTGTATACTTTTATTTTGAATATATTTTGCCAATAAACTGGGGGTCGCAAATAAATCCTTGATACATAAAAAAAATTGTCAAACAGTATACATACAGGGTGATTATAATTTAAGTTACACTATTCAGACCCCTCTAGAGCCCGTTCTGCTGATCGGGTTTTCATGAAACTTGGCATATACATTAGACAGTCTATCTAAACCCTGCGGAATATAGTGTATCTACACAAACTTCTGGTGGTGATTTCCTACAGCGAGATGAAAACAAAGGTTCATATAAACATGGTTCGGATAACGAAGCGTTTGAGATTTTCGCAGTTAAAAGAGAAGTTTCAGCAGCTGGTTTTTTTGCTCTGTGGATAGTAGGTGACATTCGGAGAAGCTACAACAAATTCATACAATAACGTCCCATTTATTGGTTATTAACAGGTGCGCCTGTTAATAACTTCAGGTGTACTTAAACAACCATTCAGGGGGGTGAAACGTGTACTGTAGTAAACGGTTCGTTATCCGATGCCCCCCCCCCCTAAACATTTGTTGCATGTCACCTGCCATCCACAGTACAAAACCAGCTGCTGAAATCCACTTTTAACTGCGGAAATCCCATAACGGTTCGTTATCCGAACCATGTTTATATGACCTTTTATATTCATCTCGCTGTGGGAAATCACCACCAGAAGTTTGTAACAGGGTTTTAGATACACGCTGGTAAAAGAGGGAGCGAAAAATGTATACACTCATTCATTCATTCATTCATCACGAAATCTCCAGAACTATGAAGCCTACAAACTTGAAATATGGCAAGTATATTTCTCTTGACTTCTAGGTGCTCGCTAAGAAAGGATTTTATTTTTTCTTTCTTCCTTTCCATTGTAGCTTATTTTTAAAATTCAATTTACCTGGAGCTGATGGGGATTTTTGCCAGCGTTTCAAAATTGTGACTGCATCAACTTGAAGTCTTTCGCGCGGGAATATAGTGTATCTTTTATTTTCTATGTACTTAAATATAAAAAAACTACATTTTTCTCCGAACGATGATGCTTCAGCTAGTATGTTTTTCTCATTCCATAGACCATGGGGAATATATTTTTGCAATAAAAATTAGTTCAAATTTCGACCATTAGGTGAAAAAGTGGCGCATAAAGAACAAAAAAAACGAAACATTTTTTATCCACAGCATTTGTTCAATGTCCATTCCATCTTTATAATTCACATGTTCAAATCGCGTTATAGCGTGTTCAACAGTAGCGCGAAGGGTTTCTTGAGTGATTGCAGTGACATGGCGTGTTATGCCTGGCTTCCTCCATTCGCACGATCTTTCAGGAATCCCCACAACCACAAGTCACAGGAATTCACGTGCGGAGAACAAAGAGGACAGGGAGTCGGAAAACTTGAAATTACCCCATCATGTCCCAAGTGTCACGAAGCAGTTCCTTCATTTGTTGCACCATCTTCCATGAAGACAGTAGTCTCTAAACATTCTCGTTCTTGGAAAGCAGGAATGGCTTGCTGTTGCATGAGTTCGCAGTAACGAGCACCCGTGAAGGAACACCTTTTAGGGTCTTGAGGAGTGTTCTCCTTAAAGAAAAAGGGACCAAGAATGAAATCAGCAGTAAAAGACCACACAATAGAGTAATGAAATCAGAACGCAGAGACTGTTCATGCACAACATTAGGGCTTGCAGTATCCCAGATGCGACAGTTCTGAGTATTCACTGCTCCATCTAGGGTGAAATGCACCTCGTCTAACTACAAAGTGTTCCAAGGCCATGAATTGTCAATGACTAATCTGGCCAAAAACCGGCAAGCAAATTCAGTGCGTCAATCCGGTTTGAGGGGGCAGATTTTGCACCACATGGATTTTGTATGGATACCACTATAAAATGCATCGCAGAACCTTTCGTACCGTAGACCAAGGGAGAGACAATTCGCGGACACTGCTCGAGCACTTGTTGAAGAATATTGGGAAGCGGACGTTTTTTCAAACTCGATAACAGTGACTTCTTTCACACTTTCATTAGACATCCATTTCCATCCTCTTCCTCTCAGCACATCCAACTCCCCAGTCTCTTCAAATTTAGTAATCACCTTTTTCAAACCATTACTTGTCATAGGCTCTTTTCGCAGGTGTTTCAAGCGTTGAAATTCTCGCATTGGAGCAGAACCATTACTGCAGTTCTGATGAAACAACTTGGGAGAGCAACGAAGTGCAATTTTCTAGTCGACTTTGTTTAGTGATGTCCTGGGGAATCCATTTCTCAAGCTTCTTGACTTTACCAGGTGCTTGCATGTGGTGGGAAACTGCAACTCCACCTATCTTTAGGTGGTGTTGGAAACTGTCGAATAATGGATGTCTGATTTCTCAGTCATGTCCCTTACAGGTAATTTGGAGAATCGGACTCCGCTAATGTTCGCAGTTCGTCTTTATCGACGGCTGTGCTGGGTGTCCACACCGTTCATTTTCAAGGATCATATTGCCGGAACTATCGATGAATGGTTCGTTCATTTACGGTCTTCTCTAAATGCTTTTTTGATGTCTCCCGCTGCCTCTGATGCGTTGTGGTCAAGTGTTGAAACTTTAAAGAAAATATACGAGGGTTGGGGCAAAAGTCATGGCAACTACTTTTTTTCTTGAAGATACCAGTCCGGTTGGAAAATGTGACATATACAGACGAAAGGACAAGGTGTTAACTACATGTGTGGACAATGATTAGCACTGAAATATCGTAACACACTAATTTATTACGGTAGTGTACAGGGCAATATGGCCTTCACGGTGCTCATCACTAGTTGACACACGTCCTTGCTGAAACTTTCCTACCCACCGTGCTACTGTACGGTATGGTAGGGCATTATTCCCAAGGGCTTCCACTAATTCACTGTGACATTCCATCGCATTTCTCCCTCGGAGAACGGCTATTTTGATGTAAGCGCGCTGCTCAACACGGGTTACTTCCATCTCGCACGACACTCACCAACTGACTGATTTCACAGCCCTCGCTGCGCTACTACCAGCTATCACAGAGCCATCTGTTGTTCTGCATACACACTATGCCTGCAGAACTTCCACACGACACATATACCTTTGTGACCCGTTCACTTATATACAAGAAAAAAAATAGTTGCCATAACTTATGCCCCAACCCTCGTAATTTGAAAATATAATCCGTTGATACTGTTATTTCGATTATTTCCCAACTGAATGCTAAATCGAAGAGGTTACTTATTCGATGACAGCAGCTCCAGCTATTGACGAAATGTGTGTGGGTTTTTTAATTATCAAAAATTGTTTTGCATTTTTCTATTAGTGGGAGATTTCAAATACAAGCAACCAAGCAGATGCCCTTAGAATATTTCAGTTTATTTTTCAACGCGGAGCATGCGCGCTTCGTTTTTAGTTCATAGATAATGGGGACTAGACTATAGATTTTTTTCATTATTTTTATTCAATCTCTGTATATTCACATTTACAAATGAGGAACATTCTTGTCTACGCTGTGACATTTTAGAGAACTTCTCTGGTACTCTTTTTCAGAGTTTCTTTTCCTTTTTAATCTTGGTTCATCATCTATTGAAAAAAAATCGCTACTCGAACGCTAATGTCAAAAACGTGTTATTTTTTTTTCAGTCTGTTTGGGAACTGCTCCTCGAAGTCACGAGCACGGAAACCATTCTGTTTTATTGATGATGTTACCACACTCGGTGAATAGGTTAGTGAAGTAATCTTCGACAAACCTCGCCATTCAACGTGAACATGCTTTTACCATCGCCAGAGTAAAGTTCTTCTTCTTCTCCTTTTTTTTTTCCCCCTACCCGTTCTTTTAAACTTTCTCTGCCCGAGTGTTGGTTGTGTTGAAAGGATTCAGTGTCAGATGATTGCGAACTCCACGGTTGCCAAATCGATGTTAGCAAATGACTCGAATCCCCCGCTCACATTCGAAATCTGCAACAGCCTAAAGAGGATGCGTCATTTGAGTGCCAATCCAATCTGCTTGCGTGCAGACAAGTCAATGGAGGAAAGTTGACTAAAGTTTTAGGTTGACCTCGACGTGGAATCATGTCTTTTTGGAATAGACATCAAAGGAATATCAATCAGATTCTCCAAGGGGTTTGTTCGGGTTATGAACGCTAAATAAAAATTTTGAAGCAACTTAATTAATGGCGGGGAATCCGAATTTGAGCTTAATCTCCAAGGGATAACTTCGGATGTGACATGCTTTTAATTTATGCTGGATTTAAAAATCTTCATGTTTTTTAATAAAATGATCGAGAAGGAACCGAATGACAAACGTGTTGGGGAAGTTGTACGCTAGAAAACGCCTGCTCATCATGAGTTTTACATCTTGTGAAATCTATTTTAATTAAGCGACTTTTTAAAAAATGTACTCTTTTATAAAGTTGCATTTCCCATTTACGTCGGCAACAGTAGAAAAGGCGACCTTTTGAAGATATTAATCTGATTATAGTTAAGCGCCTCTTTACCATTAATATTCGGGACCCCTCCATAGATAGTAAAGCAGATTATATGCATGCAAAACGTCGCAGAATGTATCTTATATTTTGGTTGGAATAGACAATTTGCTGGAGCGGATAGGAAAACTGTATGATATGAGCAGTTTAATTAACGCATTTTCAAAGTGGAATGAGAGTAAGAAATATACCACGTCACCAAACGAATAAATTCTTAAGCCACACCGGGAATTCTTAAGTCCTCAGTAAATAAGAAAGAAAGGTTAACAATCTGCCAAAATAATACATTCAAATTTTCAAAACTGACAAAACAGAGCAAGACATTTCTATGTAAAATTTTGCGCGAAAACTGCACACTTCCAAAATATAACAAAGGAATAAGCGGTTACTCCAATATATAATAAACCTTCTTGTATTCAGATGAAAAAGGAAAGGAAAAATTTCGCGACTTGGATTCGAACTAGGGAACACGAGTATCTAAGCTCATCGCCTCTATCTGCCCTATCACCGGACTTCTACTTTGGCTACTTTGTAGTCTTAAGGACATTTGGAGGACCCAGTCTTAAGGACACTGTACCATGTCCCTGGTGACCCAGTAGCTAGAGGCGCTAGGTGCTCGTGGTCCCTAGTTCAAATCCATGTCGCGGAATTTTTCCTTTCTTTTTTCTCAGAGATATCTCGAAATCACACCAACCATTTACGAGAATAGTGCTGTATTGAAGATAACATTTGTACAGTGCGAGGAGCACTCCATTATACGAGTTGTGCGGCTATTAAGGAGCCTTTAATCATGTCAAGTAATGCTGGAATACGACATGGGGATGGTCTAAGAACCGCCAAAATCCATCCATTATGGAGTACTTCAAGACAAGTCCCTCCATAGTATGCAGGACAACTACCCGTGCTCTGCTACTCGCTTGATAGGTTATTATGTATAAAGTTTTAACTCATACGGTCATTTTGATTCGATGTGACTGCCATAGGTGATGCGATAGACATCCTATGTGGGGCTAATTTCTTTCCATATACATATTATACAGGGTGTAAATTATCTCCTTCAAAAAAACTACACTACGATGTAGACAAAATTCAGGCGATTAAAGTGATATAAGACACTTGGGGTCGCAAATCGCAAGCAACGCCGTAAATTGAACCTCAAATTAAGCTGAATGGCGTGGCGCTGCATAGCACGAGCCAAATTTGGGCGACTGTGTTCGCGCGGTGCGGCCCGGCGGGCCTGGCTGGTTCCCCCGCTCCCCCACTACCTCATCCCGAAGAGGTCCGCCTTCCACTCCAACGTGACGTACTCTGCTCTCGCGCCGGAGTCAGTAGCACGAGCAGCACCAACCTTGTTTAATACCTATAGCATGTATCATGTTTTTCCAAAAGCTAATTGAACTATCAGTATTTGTTCATTTCCTCGATACTTTTTGATGAAAAACATTTTTTTTTAGAAATGCTGAATTTTTCAAACGTGGTATTAACAACCTGGCTACTCGTTGTCAACAATTTATTTGTTTGTGTTGGAGAATACAGGTTGTAACAGAAAGGTTCGTCACATTTCAAAAATCTATATTTTTTTTAAAAAAATGATCTTTATGATCATCTGCGACTTATTGAAATGTTTATAGTAATTTCAAGTTTTGTTTATTAAGTGTTCGATTGTCCTCCTCCTGTGGCACAGCACCTATGCAGCCGATTATCAAATTCCACCCATACCTGCTGAAGCATATCTGGATTCACTTCACGAATGGCGGCTGCTGTTCGAGTTTTTAGCTTCTCCAGATTTGCCGGAAAGGGGGGCACAAAAACACGGTCTTTTTCGTATCCCCACAAGAAAAGGTCACAAACAGTGAGGTCTGGGGATCGAGGCGGCCATAAAAAGGCTTTGGTGTTGTGTGTTCGCCATCTTGACAGTAACTGACGGGCCTCCCTAGGTCTTCCAGATGCATCCTAGAGTCCTCTACCGGCATTGATCAAAAACTTGATGTTCCCCTCTTCCTAATGGTGTGCGGTTTACTGACCTGCGACCAACGGTGGCCGAGCTATTTACGATTGAAATGTGATGAATCTTTGTTACACCCTGTATTTTGATTAAATAGGCATTTCTTTTTGCTTTTATTCTAACGCAAAAAAATCAGATATCTTGTTTGCAATAGTCCAATATTAACAGTTTGGTAGAAAACGAAACCATTAAAATAGAAATCTAAAGTAGAATCTGCAGCTGGTGACCTAACATAGCACATTTCTCTTCATAGAAATTGAATGAAAAGACAACACACGATCGATTATTAAAGGCGAATTTAATGCGTAAAATTAAATTTTGGAACATTTTAAAGTTCTACAGAAGTTCACTACTTTGCTAATGTAGCTGTGGATGGCATGTGTAACTTTATTGAAATGACTGGGGAAAGCAAATATTCCACTAATGAGATTGCTTTCTCCAGAACTTCGCAAAGCGTTTGACATCAACGTTGGCGATCTACGAAGCAACTTTTCCGTTATTAGAGGCTTTTATCCTATAAAAGTAAAATTCATTTGGCTGCAATTCAAGTGGAGGATGATAACTACAACCCAATTTAGTAGCTGCAGTAATATTTCCTATCTCAGTAAAGGCTTTGATGACATCGTATTGAGCACATCTTTCATATCGCTATTAAGTTTTAATTTTTTTTCTATTTTTAACGCGTTTTTTTTATCAGAATTAATATACATAAAGGCGACAGTAAATCGATAATATTCTCGCTGTTTTAACATTATAATGTCAAACAAAGGGAAGGTTTTTTGGTTGTTGTTGTTGTTGTTGTTTTTTATAAAAAGACATTTGGTAGAATTATTCAATCATTATCCTTTCACTTTGCGTGCTGTATTTCAAATTGCTCCGTTTCGAGAGCAAAAAGTAATTGACTAGAAACAATTATCCAATTATCTCAAGGTGATTGCTCCTCATCTATATGAGAAATTTGCGTGATGCAGGAATTTCTATAAAATTTACGCCATTATTGGCGGACTATCAATAATGGCTTGGATTAGTTAGAGGGGCCTATCTGATCCGTATACCATACAAGCCTGCAAAATTAAAATTGTCCCATTGTAGAGTTATCTCAGCAAGATCAGCGAGGTTGGAGTTATGGGGATTCTTTAGTATGGCGGTACCAATATATTGGCGGTGGTCACATGATCTTTGAAAACTAGTAAGATAACATGTGAGGTCATTCCATCGGAACCGAGAAACGAAAGTCCATGGAGTTAATTTTGATTTTCTAAATAGATTTTCGAAAACATCAGTTTTCTGATTAAACAAAAGTGATTAAAGTGGAGTTAAAAGGGGGCAAAATACACTGAGTGGCCAAATTATTATGACCACCCCCTTAATACAGTGTTGGGCCACCTTTCTCTCTTATTATTGCTTGCATTCTTCGGGGCATGGATTCTATGAGGTGTTGGTAGATTGTAGGAGGAATTTGAGACCAACTCTGAAGAACTGCACCTTCCGATTCCTGCAGATTTGATGGTGCTGGTTCCCGTTGCCAGATGGCCCGTTCGATCTCATCCCACAAATTCTCAATGAGATTGAGATCTGGCGATTGTGCAGACCAACGAAGCAAGGTAAACTCTCCGGCATATTCTTCGAACCATCTGAGGACGATGTCAGCCTTATGACAAGGAGCATTGTCCTGCTGGAAGTATCCATCCCCGTCAGAGTACACCATTAACATAACGGGATGTACTTGATTTGCGACAATACTTAAATAATCTTGGGCACGCACACGTCCGTGCAGAGGAATCAAAGGACCCAAACAATGCCAAGAAAACATCCCCCAAACCATAATACTGCCGCCACCAGCTTGAAGTGTTGTGGCGATGCAGGTGGGGTCCATGCTTTCGTGTTGTTTTCTCCATATTCTAACCCTGCCATCTGGATGATGCATTTGAAATCGTGACTCATCGGGCCACATGACCCATTTCCAGTCATCTACTGTCTAATCCTTGTGCTCCTTGGCGGACTGGAGACGTCTGCTCTTGTTCAAGGCTTTCGAACTGGTCGTCGGCTTCCATAGCCTAAACGGTGTAATGAGCAGCGAACAGTTCGTTCAGAGGCGGTCACAGTTTGTCCTTGATTAAGATTTGCCGCTATTTGACGCACTGTTGCTCTTCTGTCGCCCTGGACAACTCTGGCCAGTCTCCTTTCAGCTCGAGCATTGAGGAGCCTGTGACGACCACACGCTTGACGTTGAGAGCCGGTTTTTCGCTTGCTAGTCCACTCTCTGTAAACATTAATAACTGCTGCTCTTGAACACTTCACAAGTTCAGCTGTTTTGCTGATACTGGTTCCGACACTGCGCGCGCCGACGATCATCCCGCGTTCAAACTCAGTTAAATCACGTTTTTTGCCCATATCGTCGCAAAAAACACAGTGCAACTGATGGTTCACCTCACCCACCTGTTTTCTCTTTTTATAGCTATCTAGCCCTCTAGCGGCAGTGCTGTGACGCAATAGCTCATTTGCCTAAAACTGTCAGGTGATCATAATAATTTGGCCACTCAGTGTATATAAAGAGGATGAAAAATAAATGATATTTTTAGCCCAGTTCTTCCCTTTCTTTATTCCCGCTTTTCATCTCCAATTTTTTAAAGCCCATTTTTACCCTCACGTTTTATCCACCTTTTTTTATTCCACTTTCAGGAGGCCAATTTTCTTAACTCGGGGCTTTCGTACTTTTTTATACCTTTCTCTGGGAGATCATTTTCTTGTTTTAATTTAAGCTGGCACCAACAATGAGATCATCGACCAGGTCAAATATGAAATAACGTTTACCATGCCAAAGAAAGAAGAACTGGATGAGTTTAGTTATATTTCTGGTTTTAGTTGTTAGACAGTGTAGTAAAAGAAAATTATCTGCATCTAGCAATTGAAGGTTGAGAATCAGAGTGAGCAAGTGCCATTTTTTTTAACAATTGACAAAAAGAAGGTTAAAGTTTGTTAGCAAATTTGCGAGTTCATGTTAGGCGAATAATTTGAACATCTATACAGGGTGTCCCAAAAGGTCGTTTACAAACTTTCCGTGCTGGTCTGTTAGAATATGACGAACAAATTTTACATAAGAAGTTTTGTCCGAAAACGTGATCAGCCACCGCTAGAGGGCGAAGTTCGTAGGCGTATTATTAAAGCGGGATCCCCTAATCTCACCCTTCCTGGATTTCTTCCTGTGGGGATACATGTAGTCCTCTTTCACACGAGGCCACCAGAGTCGCGCCACCACTCTTTTTGGTGGCACATTTCTTGGTGGCGTGTTCAGATTTTCCTGCCTCCAACGCGGCCACCGGAAATGAGTCACCCTCTGTTCACGTTGCCGCAAACGAATCGTTGCTATGGAAACCCCCTTTCCTCAACTCCCCAAGAATGGTGGTGGCGCGAGTTCGTGTGAAAGGCTCTACTGTAAGCAGAGTAACGACGTGGCCGCGCCACCATGGTGTCCTCGTGTGAAAGGGACCGTAGTCCCTGGTATACGAGATACCGGTAAGGCCCCTTTCATGGTGGCGCTATGGAAGAAGTAGAATGGTGGCGCGGCCAGGTCGTTACACTGCTCACAGTTGAACCTTTCACACGTGGTGGCGGTAGCGTCAATGGACGAGCGGCCAGAAGAGGGACGTCGTGAAGAGGGGATGTGCTCCAGACGCGATTCATCGAGCCACCAGGCTGGTAGCGCGGCCACGTTGTTACACTGCTCACAGTAGAACCTTTCACACGAACTCGGGCCACCACCATTGTTGGAGAGTTGAGGAAAGGGGATTTCCATAGCAACGATTCGTTTGCGGCAACGTGAACAGAGGGTGGCTCATTTCCGGTGGCCGCGTTGGAGGCAGAAAAATCTGAACACGCCACCAAAAAGGGTAGTGGCGCGACTCTTGTAGCGTCGTATGAAAGAGACCTAACATCTGCCATGGACCTCGTTGCCAGAATCGTGGAAGCGGCGGCACGTGTCCATGACACATGCACAATTTGAACGAGTCTGTGATTCCATGCGTCGACGTTGTGAAGCAAGCATTGCGGTGGATGGACAAAATTTTGAACATTTTCTGTAACTATAATTCTTAAGTTTGTTTTTGTTAATAAAGTCATGTTAACGTATTTGCGTGTCTCATTTTTGCGTATCAGTCACGTTGCTGTAGCACCCCACAGTTTGATTTTCGGACACAACTTCCTATGTAAAACTTGTTCGACATGATCTGACAGACCAGCACAACAAACAACCTTTATAAACAACCTTTTGGGACATCCTGTATTTCATAAAGTCAAGCGATGAAGATAGACCATTCGCAAGTATGATAAATAATCCTCAGCTGCAGCCCCAGATACCCTTAGCTTTGTAGATGGGGATGGCCTACTAGGGCTCTCCGCCCTTCATTTGATATTGGAAATTTTATTGGACACATCCTGTTTTTTTTTCGTTGGACAGAAGAGTTGTTTTTGTTTTTTCCCGAAAGTGTTTTCGACGATCACCAGCTAACAGGCCTATACTTTCACTCACCCAATTTTAAACTATTTTTTTCATTAAAATGGACTTAAAAATCGGATTCGCGAAGATGTGTTAAAATTTCGCGAAATAAATTTCTTTCAAAAGTTATGAACGTATGCGATCAAATTATGTGCAGCTAACTCCTCCGAAACTGTAAGCAGATTAATGAAATGATAAAAATATGCACTTAGGGGCGTTCTTAAAATGTGTCTTGAAGTAATATTTATGACAGTTGGTTAAGCCGTTTAATGGAGATTGATGTTTTTCTAAAAATAAACAAATGGCCTTATCAGCGAACAGAACTCAATAAATTTGAAATGTAGTTGAGTCGAAGAATTTTTGAAGATAAATTAATGGGATTTGAAGAACTGAAGCTCTGAAGAATTTAAGCGATACTAAGGATTAAAAAACGTTATTAAAAGATTGCCCATATCATCGAAATAAGTTGAAAACTGAATCGAAAATTTTACATTGCGAAAATGGTCATAAGAGTGTGCCATCTTACCATTTCAATTTAAAACCTTTCTAAACTATGCATTCACCTTAAGTGCCCTCGTTGGTTTACAACAACAATTTTGGAGTGAATGATCATTTCATAAAATAGCAGATAATCACTGAAAATCATCCTCGAGCACGTCTTTGTTCATTTTCTGATGTAGCTTAACCTTCCATAATTCCATATTAAAGTGCCGTTTTAAAGCCTCGGGTTAATAATCGAATTCACTTGGATGGTTTTAATCCGTTTAGTAGTTGTAATGTTGTCATTACGTATTTAGTCGCCGGAGATTGAAGCTAATCTCGCCCATAAATTCCACTGTCCCTCAACAAACAGCAAAATTTATACTCAGGCGATAAAACCGAGATAAAAACGTCTAATAAAAATAATCCAAAGAAATAGCAAATTTGTTTCTATGTGAATTTGATAGTCTATCGATTAGGTAGGGGTTATATGAATTTGCTATCCTGTCTAACGTTAGGAGCTCGTAATAGCTTTCGTTGGTGGTAAAAACTTTTATGAAACGTAATTCCGGAAATGAAATATTTAAAGATTTTTTTTTTTACGTTTTATTTTTGAACATTGAGATAGCAAGGAAAGAAATGAATCTAATACGTTTCAGGAGAGGGAAAATTTTTTAAGAGCGACAGAACTAAGAAAAAAAAGGCGAATCGAAAGAACTTTATGTATTAAGAAAAAAAAAATAACACAGCAAAGGAAATGGAATGTTAAATCTTCTTTTATTTACTAAGCTATGAAAGAATTGTAATGTTTTTTTTTTCATTTCTGTTTTACTATTTATGTTCCGCATGAATGGAGACACAAGCATTACGTAGAAAAAAAAATTCTTATTTTATACTGACTCCTTCACTTACCCTCAAAAACAGAGTTTCTCATCATCTCCCACCCTTCACCCTTCTTTTTCCTCCAATCCAAACCAATGTGGTTTCAAGGAAGTTAATGCTTTATCGATTTCCAATAATCCCATCAACTTCTAAATGTATCGATGAAAAAAAAAGAAATCCTTCCGGAAAAAAGGGTTCCTCCCCCACCCGTTCATAAACCTCTACCCTCCCTTTTTTATGAGCTGGAGTTTTGGGGGCAAGAGGCGAAATTAAATTTCTTCCTTCGAAAAGACTTAACAAAATGTCTCCAGTGAGTTTTAATAGACGTCTCTTTGACGCTAATTTATGACCGAGATTAACTTAAACTTAATCCCTTATCCTTGCGATGGAAGAGGGTTAGGTAATGGATGAGGAAACTAAGTTTTAAGTATCCAGTATCAGGCTTCCCTTCGAATTTTATATCGTTTTTGATAAACATAAATTTCAAGAGACGTGGATGATGCGACAGTTTTCTTTTAAGGAAATTATTTAAGTTTCAATCTTTCCTAAAAGCAACAGTTTAACACAAGTCTGTGCTTTATCTTGAACATTTATCTCCTGTAACTCTCTTTAGATACAGAATTTTTCTGGATTTTAACTTGTTTTTTTCCGGCCTGATTTTGGTTTCGATGTCGCATGGTGGTATTTTAGACGAGCTACGGGAAAACTTTTTTTCGGCTCATTGCCAACAGTTTATGTCTATGAAGAAATAAACCCATGTAACGCAGATTATCGCTCTAGACCGTATATATATCTTAGGAAATGATGTTATAATTAAACTTGCCCAACTCTGCACTCTTACACCGTATATAACGAGGAAATTAATTATTCAGATGATGCTGATAAAAGGTAAGGAATCTCGTAGAATAGAAAGGCACCATTCTGAGTTATAGCGGTATTATAGGCTATACAATGAAGAGAACCAATTTCCATTTGCTTATCGGTGAATGAGAAATGTGTACTATTTCACCCTTTAAGAACTGCAAATTAAATACATAGAGTTTCATTAATACATATCTAATTTTAGAACAGATGGAAATATTGGCACACGCACTCAGTCGATTTCGCTTTAGGTAGATGTCACTCAGTCAGCTTTATGGACAGTGCTTGACTCCCCACTCAAATCTCATCTTGCTGTGCATCCATTCTTTGCACTTACGAAGATAGGAGGGTGACTCAATAAACAAGTCCTAAACGTCAAAATACCGAATACTATTTCAAATTCAGCGCGTATGTTTTGCCGGTAGATAGCTGCACATATAAGCTAGAAAGTAGAGACCACGCAGTATTCTTGCAGCGTATGGTCCCGTTTCGAAGATGCAAAACTTTTTATCTCCACTTTGAAGGACTTGTATAACTATTGTTTAGCTATAGAACTTAGGGTTTACAATCTGACAATAGACAACGTGGACTGTTCGTAAGACTTAGGTTGTCGTACATCTTTATCCACTTCTTTTCTGAAATTGCTGACTCGATGATATTAATGGTTTCTTTAAAAGGTATGATGGTGTATACGTAGATTAACTATATCCAACGATATAATTCTCATATGGTCCTTAATTCGAAATCTCTTAAGATGTTTAATGGTTTCATGCTATTCTGAATAAAGAAATACTAAGTACATTATCTGGTATACTTGGGTATTAGACCGTACAGTTATCTAAATGTACAAATAATTACGTTGAAAATGAAATATATTTTAGGCAGTTACTGAGTACTCTTTTCTCTAATGACTTATCCTCGTATTTGCTTATGTCCAAATACTTTTTGAAAATTTAGTATACATATACTCTAGCTTGTACATGCGCACATTTCCATATAAATTTTTGGAACTTTTTTTTTGGCATTTTCGACTTATAACTCAGAAAAAGAGAATTTATAGATTGTTCATTTATAAGCGCTTAGAACAAACATGTTTACAAGATCTAAAACAATTTACTGAAGAGAACTAATTTTTAACAAAGAAAATAAAAATCTTCTAACTTTTTAATTTAACGACGAAACAAATGATATAAAAATTTATTGAAAATTATACTGAATATAAGCCAGATTATTATTACCCAGAAAAAATCTGATCGAACTATTATTTTAATTAGCAGATCCAATTGAGTCCTACTTTTGCCTCATTTGTCTAAATCCATTTATCTTTATGATATTGCGTAGTTATGTTATAAATTATTTATTTATTTATTTATTTATTTATTTATTTATTTATTAATCCAATCGATTACCAATTTGATAAGCTTTCTGAAATGGACAATAGGGGCTATTGTTCAGGTTATTCAAAATGATTCATCCGATTTCAAATGGCTAAATTTTTTGAATTTAATGAATAGAGAATGATTAGACACTTCAATCAGAAAATCTGTCCAAATTTTATCTCTCAACTTATATGTGCTCTAGGTAAGTTCCCAAACAACTCCGGAAAAGTAGCAGTTTGAAACGCGTGACTTGCGCTTAACATTTGCATTGACTGGAGAAAACTGAATATGAAAAGGAGGCAGGAGAAAAAGAGAACAGGAAACCTTCATCAGAGAAGCTAATGGAATCGACATATATATGGCATCAAAACGAATTCTTATAAATCTGCGTACTACCAGATAACCTTGCTGCATCGCACAGGAAGAAAGTTGCTAGTCATACGGCAAGGTGTGTGGATGCATATCGTGAACACTTGGAATCAGATAATCATGGACAGATGGAGGAAAGAAGTGGTTGCTTCGGATATCCACAAGAGATTAGCACTCATATGTGGAGACGCAGAACCGCGTTATGTTAGACATGAGTTTAAAAGTGGCAAAGACTCTGCTGAAAAAAAAAAGATAAAAGCTGCGGGAGTCGGACAATTGCGCGGTGAGAAGTTTTTCTCCGACGTGGCTATCCAGAAATGGTAACGGGATACTCCTAAAGAATGGTTTGCTGTGACGATAAGAAACTCTCAAAACAGTAGAAGTGCATAAGCATTGGCGGGGAATACTTATGCCTCTAATGTAAGGACACTTACTTCATCCTAATAAATGGTTTGCATGAAAAAATTGTAGTGTCAATCATTTTTGAACTACTTAAATAATTAATTGGTAAAGAATTTTCTACTTTTCATTTTGATTCGGATGAATCCTTTTAAATAACCATGTGTAACGGCTACTGAATACGTGTTGTTTTACCGAATGGAAGACATCTTCTATGTCAAATCGATTACAGAGGTAAATCGATAGTTTTTTTTTGGTTATGTATTTTTATTTTATATTTTTTCGAAAAGACATTGAGTTGATTACTCCCCAGCATGAATAAAACATCTTTAAAGAGACACGGAAAATAAATATTAAACGAAAAAAGATGAATAAATAAATAATGCCAACAGTCGAAAGAAGTCAGGAATTCATATCAGTTTAAATTAAAATAATTTTCCAAACGCTGACATGGAGAACGACATAAATCAAGGAGAGAGAAAGAGAGAGAGAGCAAGCAAAAGTTGGCGTTTTTTGGTTGGTTAGCGGGGGCGATGACGATTTTGCTCGGAACGGATTCCACTTCGCAAACGAAATAAATCACTCGGCGATTAACGAACTTGAAACTTTAGCGTTTTCCTAGGTTAAAATTTTCAAACCAAGCGCAATGAATCACTGGAAGGGAAAACGAAGAGCGAAAAAAAAAACCCCAAAAGGCTTCGAGAAAAGCCTTATTGGAAGAAAAACACGCGAAGAACCCCTTCCTTCAACTTGGCCTTATTCTTTTCTACTTACGGCGAGATTTTTGACGGGAGGCTGAGAAACCTCGTCGAATGGAAAGCGAACAAATACGACCAAAAAAAAAAAAGAAAGGTTTTAACATCAAAGTTTTTTGAAAAATCTTTTAGGATGTATTAGCGAAGATAGAAGAATCTAGGATCGGGGACCTCGGATTCGATTCTCTGCCGAAGCGTTAAGATGAAGCCAGCGTAGCAGAATCGCAATTTAATTCGTATTCTTGCAGATTTAACCTTTGTCAACTTTTATGAAAATAACGTTGTTTTTAAGATCGATTTTAAGATGTAGACCCTTCAAAATTGCAATCCTTGAAGTATTGGCTAAACTAGAGATTCTCTTTTCTCATATATTTAGTTCGATTCTCTTTTATCGAATAGAATAAAATCTGCTTCAATTGGAACACTATAGAGTATTTTCCTCTCCAGCATAATGTTATTTTTGGAGGAAAAAAATAACATTATGTCGTGCGATTACATTTTCCCCGACAATTTCTTTTTTCAAGATTTCTTTCTCCCATTTAAAATCCTTTTATACCATTTTCTCGCTCAGTAATCATATTTCTGAGTTCACTTTTCTATATATCAATTTACGATTCTATCCAACATTTTGAAGTTTCACTGCAAGTTTTCCTTATCCGATAAAAAGGGTGAAACGAATACAGTGCCAAAAAGAAGAAAAAAAGGGAAAATAGGAACGGTTTTCAAATAGCATATATTCTCTACTTTTGTGTATTATTGAAATCTTCTTGGCTAAGTAATAATTTGATCTTATTAATGTGTTATACGATGGTAAGATTTTGGAAAAAAAATATACCGTATTTTCCGGCGTCAAGGTCACATTTTTTTTACATACTTGTGGGGCCTGAGACTAATACAACGAATGCGACGTATATACGAATTTTAAAAGAAATTGTTGATGTCTTTTAGCAATATTCTAACATTTTTCTCGTTGTTTGGTAGAAGTGGAGTATTCGCGTTCCCGAACATTCTTAGCTAACATCATTCCGTCCGACTGGTTAAGGAATATTTTCTATTATGCTTCGGTTTTCTAAAGACCATTTACTCAGGTTTTATATTTTTCATTTGCTTAAGCTGACGCCACGTTATTTAATTTCTTGCAACTACGAACTTAAAATGATATACATACAAGTTAAATTAACTTGTTCTAGGCCGTTTTAAAATTGTTAAAACGCACTTCTATGATGCGATTTATACGCGAGTGCGACTTATATATTGTTTTCCGTTAGTTTCGAATTTTTGCTAATGCGACTTATATAAATGTGCGACATATACATTAAAAACTAAGGTATATATTTAATTATTCGTTTGTCGTTATTTCTTAAATTTATATAAATCGTAATTGATTAAGATTTTTCCCATCTCGCTTTAACACAGAGGGTTGTTAGGGATCTATGGTTACAAGTTCCAGAAGACCAGAAAAGATGGAAAATTCCTTTTGCCACCGTCGAATGTGTTCAATCTGGTAGCCATACATCGCTGTTATTGCCCTCCATCACAGCTTCCACTGCAGAAGGCTCGAACGTAGAACACCAAGATCAATTCGTAACCATTTCTGTTGAAACGCTTTCCAAAGACCCTCCACGGTGTGACTCGACGCCTTATCTTGGCGCAGCCATACCAGGATTACCTCTCTACTGTACAAGCTGGGGATGTCACGGTAAATATGAGGGTTAGAACGTTAGTCGATACTAAATGGCGTTGACTTTGGCCTCTGACTCAACTCTGTGTAAAGTTGAATTGCTATTGTAGCTGTATCCTGCCACGATCATGAAACCTTTTGAAAATGTTTCCTTCCATTCACGATACCATTTTCTGAAGTTCTTAAAACTCCTTAAGCGGTAAAAAAGGGCTCAGCTCTTGTTGCAGTCGCTTAAATAAACATACGCCTCATCTAGTGTGTCCACGTATTTACACTTTTCATCCGCCAGGTATCGTTCATACAATTTACAGCGGTTGGTCCGTCGCTCTAGAACATGGCACGGTAACAACCTATGAACGTGGTTCTTGTGTCGCTTCTCCAGTTGTAAATCACGGTTGATACATGTATTGTGTTTACCGTGTACATAGATAATCCTATCTTTTGTCCAATGGCCCGTTGTAATGGTGAGTTGTATCCGGATACGAGACCCCGAACTACCCTCAGGAATGGAGGGTGTCCGAATCAGAATTGTAGAGCAATGTATACAGGGTGAATAAAAAGTAAGGGGATAAACTGGGAGGTCTCGTCGGTTGGCTCGCTGATCGACGGAGTTAAGCTGCTTCAGGCGCGGCCAGCTGCTGGCTAGGTGACAGCCAGTGGCTTGAGGACTGCTGGGTGGGAGGTCTATTTGGGGCACAGCTGTTGGGGGACTTTAGTCTGACCCATTTGCTGAGTGACCAATACTGGATGTCCAGCAACTGGTGATAGCCGCTGGTTTGTTCGTCCGCCAGCAGCTCTTCCATCATGAACACCCCGTGCTTCGGAGGGCACGTTAAGCCGTCGGTCCCGGCTGCTACTGTCATCT
This sequence comes from Rhysida immarginata, assembly GCA_023313115.1. Classification (NCBI taxonomy): domain Eukaryota; kingdom Metazoa; phylum Arthropoda; class Chilopoda; order Scolopendromorpha; family Scolopendridae; genus Rhysida; species Rhysida immarginata. The sequence continues at coordinate 4,098,183 of JAHWFO010006931.1, forward strand.
CGTAGCAGTTGTTAGATACTGGGATGGTGCAAAACTCCCTCGAAGGAGTAAGTGCCGCAGATTATCATTCTGCGATAATATACCCTCTGTACAAGATAAGGGGACAAACTTCCGGAGGTGATTCCCTGATAGGAAAGGGAACAAAAATGTTCATATCAACGTATATCCGGAAAAGGACGATGAGTCTGCAATAAAGCAATTAGTACTGATATACATGACATTACACGTTACAAGTGAGCGCCATGGGATGCAATGCAAGCTTCCAACGTCGCATCATGAATCGCCTCAGCTTTTCGAAAATTCCAGCCTTGTTTTGTGCGTTGGTTGGTGCTGTCTATCAGGGTACGTAGCTCGGTGAAATCGTGCGGGAAAACCATCTCGCTTGTTCTTGGAAGGAATAACTGACTATTGTGCTTCAACGTCGCTCAAATCACACAATATCCAACACAAAAAAGATCACTGTGAGTGTTGTTATCAGAGAATGATATCGTTCATCAGTGCCATCTAACTGGGCAAATATGTATTTCCGTACGTAGGTTGATATGAATTTTTTGTTCCTTTCCTGTCAAGAATAATAATGTCCGGAAGTTTGTCCCCTTACTTTTTATTCACCTGTATACATTGCTCTACCATTCATATTCGGATACCCCTCCATATATTGTAATTCAGTATCACCTAAAAAAAAACACACGGGGCTTCTACAAGCATAATGTTTAAATGCCAACGGAATCAGTAGGCATCAAATTGGAAGTGAAACTAACGCTAGTATGTTGCGGATTCCTAAGTCAATACGGCCGGCCAGGTGGACGAGAGGGCTAGGGCGTAGGCTTTCTAGTTCTCGAGTCCGCCTGGCCGCGGGTTCGAATCCCGCCGTGGGCATGGATGTTTGTGTTTGCCCGGGCTGCATACTGTTATAACTTGTGTAAAAGGTGCAAAATGACCTTTGTAGTCGACGCCAAAATTTCTCGCGCGACGACGCTCTTCCGGTCTGTGCCGTGGAGGCAAGTGAAGGAAAAATTCCGCGACCTGGACTCGAACCAGAGACCATCGCTGACGCTGCTCTTATCAATTGAGCTGTCGCGGACAATGTTCCAAATGCACTTCCTTGAAATCACCAAGTCAATCCTTGTGGTTTAGAACATTTCTAAGTCAATTCTCTCTTGGTGGCTGAGAAGCCAGGGCGCAGGCTTCTAGCTTCTTAATGTTTCGAATCCTACTATATTCGGGGTTTTTCATGTATATCAATTAATTTCGTTGAAAATTGCAGCAAAAACCCAACAACAAACAAAGTTAAGTACAGATGATTTAAAATTGGCGCCAAAAACGTACGCCGATAGATAGGTATCGTTGGCTTGTACAACAACTCAAAGCCTTCAGTTGCTACCGTGCGTTTGCTGTTGAGTGTTTTTTTATAAATGGTGATTCAGCTACTAAAATGCAACGTGAGTTTAAGAGTTGTTTTGACATGGAAGAGTCCTAACACGCCAAACGATTTTAAACTGGGTAGGAAAGTTTAGACCAGTTTAAACTTGTTTGCTGAACGATGAAGGCCATGTTAGTGATGTCATTTTTAAAACGTTGTACTCACATAAAATGCTTTTCTATAATCTTTCTAATTATGTACGCATTATTATTTAAAACACCCATTTATTTATTTTTGGTTTGAATTAATAGAATTTACTTTGAAAGAAACAGGGGAGAAATACATACCTGTAAATAAAAACATCAATGCATCATTCTCATCGTCTTTTTAATACACGAGAACCGATTTTGTTTAATGAAGGCCTTTCTCTTCTTTATCAATATACATATAAAACTTTATTAAACCCTTTCTTAGTGGTTATTTATTCCCCACTCACACGTTGAAAGAGAAATCGGATATTCGCTTGCTATTTATCCCGCCGAATAAGAAGAAATGAACCAATAAACGGAAAGTCGGGCGTTTTCCTATTCAGGTGTTTCTCGTTGCTTTGCAGTTGGAAGAGAAAAAAAAAGGGGAGGGGGAGCAAAAAAAAAATCCTCTTTTATCCTCCTTTTACTGGAGCCCAATGCCAATGTCGTTAGGCTTTGAGGGGGGTTGGGGGGGGGGGGGGGGTTGGCGGGGGAAATTATGTTCTCATTTTCGGGAGAAAAGGTTCGCCACAAGTCACTAGATTTTCAATCTCAGCACACAGAAAGGAAAAATGCTGAGCCATTAGAAAATAAAAGGCGCTTTTTCATCCCTCCACCCCCTCAACCATCTTGCCTTCTTTCATCTCATCTGCATATTTTTCATTTACATTTTTCCCTCCCATTCTTAAATTGTATGGATGGAACTAAGAATTTTGACCGTTTTGCTTCTCTTTACATTTCTCTCTTTCATTCTTTCTTTCTTTTTTTTTTTTTAATTTGAAATCTTTATTTGCGGTAGCCGACGTTTGCGTTTTGGGTTTTGAGGGAATCCATTCAATTTCATGGAAATCCATTAGAATTAGCGAATTGTTAAGCCCGATTTCCATTCAAGTTCTGTGCCCGTTAAATTTTTTTTTTGTTTAAATATTGACTTTTCATCTGCTTGTGTAGGACTATTAATTAATTAAAATTCATTTTGAAAGTTCGAGGTTGAATTTTATCTAATAAGCAGCCTACATGAATTAGCAACGAATTTCGAAATAGAAATGCATGCAAAATTTGTTCACATTTATGAAATTATCCTAAGGCTTGGATGAATCAGTTAAATGAAATAGACCATTATAGTTTAATTCCCCTTAGAAATGAATTCATTAATAATTTACAGGTTTTCTCTCGATAAGACAACCTTGTAGCTTGTACTAATAAAAAACGATTTTTAAGTTTAACAAAAAAAAAACAAAAAAAAAAAAAAACAAACTTCGGATTTTAAATTACTTTGGAGTCGAAAGCGAACACATAGAATTAACAAGAAAAAATATCTTTGTCCAAATAAAAAAAATATTTGCCTGAAGAAAAAAGGAGAAATGGAAGTTCAACTTTTTCCTCTCTTTCTGTAGAAATTGGCTAAATTTCAAGAAAAGAGGAGGGTAGGAAAGGAAGGAAATAAATCAAGAATGTAAGAGGAAAAAAGGAAAATAAATAAATAATAAAAAATACGAAAAAATGGTGACATTTATTTTTATTTGGGTGGACAAGATGTAAACAAATTACTTATTCGTTAAAAAACTTGGGCATCCATATAATAATATAATAATAATAGAAAAAAAGTTAATTTTTCCATCTGTATGTCCGTCCGCGTTTAAATGTCTTTCCTATTGATAGAATAAATTGAACTTAACTATACATATTAACGGGAAACATTATCTAACTAGTTTCGCCTTTATTTCGGGCTTTTATCAAGGAATGACACGAAGTTCGTTTTTCACGCTAGGAAATATGAAGAAGCCGTAAATAGCCAGGTCCGGCGAATAAAGTGGATATTGCAATCGGGAGATACGCTGCTTTGCAAAAAAAAATAATAATAATAAAACAAAAAAACTCCGCAGTCCGAACTACCCGATGAGCAGGAGCGTTAAGAACAACAAACGTCGAAGTCCAGTTCTTAAGTGCTTTTCTCGCCAGTTTTGCAGTATTTGTGAGTTCGTCACGTACATTCTGCAGTGACAGTTTTGCCGCCAATTTGTAGAGGAATGGTGGCCACATGAGCAGTGTAAGAGAAAAAGCTAGCTTTAATAATCTTTCCGGTGTTTCGAACTCTTATCGATTTCTTCGGCGGAGGATCTCCTTTATGCACCCACTCCTTTGACTGCTCTTTAGCCTCAGAAGTCATAGTGACAAAGCCATGTTTCATCTTCAGTTAGGTTGCTGTAAACTGACGGTGATTCGCATTGTTCGAATCTTTCGAGCATTTCATAGGACCACTTCACTCCTTCCCCTTTTTGTTCAGACGTTAACACGTCGATGATAACTGCTGTCGATCCGACGTAGAGAGACTCCTCTATCTGCTGGTAAGTGATATGTGGGACTCCCTTTACCATGTTTTCTACACGAAGAAAGTTTTCCGGAGTGACTACATCAGGAGGACATCCACTGCGGGTTATGGATTCAGAGGCTTCTTCCATGTTGTCGATGGAAAATATTCCGGGAAAGTTTCTTTCAGAGTCTCATAGCACTCACGTGGATTTAGACTCTTTTTATAGTCGTAGAAAATCGTGGTTCTCTACTCCCCGTTTGAAATTTCAGTTACGGATTGCTCCTGAAGTGGGACAACGCCCACTTCGAATACTGCTCAGTTCAAACGAATACCTGCATGACAATAAAATTTGGGCTGAGGTCGTATAAAGAATGTCCTCATGTGTCACTATGAGGCATGCATACCGATTGTTCAGTAGAATTTCTGCAATGGCCTTCGGATGATTGTATGAAATCCACAGTGTACTTGCAAGTGAAACAGAAACAGTTAGTGCAATAATAAGGGAAACACCCCTATTCATTGAATAAGAACAAATAAGGAAAGAGACCTTACATGTATTTAAGAAAGAGGTAGCCATTTGAACAAAACGTATTTGTGAAAGTGAGTGTAACTTTTCGCCTTTAAGAAATTATCCCTGCCAATCGGATAGTTTTTTACTTTTTATTTATTTATTTATTTATTTATTTATTTATTTATTTATAGCTAATTATTAACTTCGAATTAGTGACAATACTGAAAGCAATATTTACGGTAAATTGCTAAATTATGACCTTATCGTTGCCGTGAATCATCAGAATTGGACAATTTCATAAAAGATTTTACCGCAATTCTCTGAGTGAACTCTTTAGATTCCTTGACGACTATGTTGACAAAAGTAAGCTATGCTGGAATTTTGAAGGGGAGGAGCTAGATGTTCTTGGTTCGAATTCAGTCGCAAAGTTTTTCTTCTCATTTTTCATCTTAAGGAATTAAATTAAGTTGAATCCAACCTTTCACTTTATTGTGAATTTTCCTCAGCTTGCTGACGGTTTAGAAATGAGGAATTCCCGACTTTCGAACCAGGTGCCTGTTCTATCATTGGGCTTCCACTTTTAGCGCTTAGCAGATTTTAGTACACTTCCAGACAGCTTAGTTGCAATAGTGTCTGCGATGGCTCAGCTGTTAGAGGCGCGGAGCTAGATACTCCTATTCCCTGCTTCGAATCGATGTCGTGGAAGTTTTCTTTTCATTTTTCATCTTCATTTAATCATACGAAATGGCTGTTGACAAAAGCCAGGACAGATATTGAAAAAAGTGATTGTCTATTAAGAACATAATGTCTTCCCTCACGGACAACTATACGTTGCTATGTCTCGAGTCACATCTTCACAAATATTTTCACAAATAAAGACAAATGTGCTAATTTTTGTTCCAAGAAATAGAGTTTTTAAAATAGAATTTAAAAATTTTGTTGCAATATTTTGGAATGCTAGTTTCTTAGCAACTTTATTTATTCTTAATAGTAAAAGCTAAATACTCTTTTCATTTGGATAAAAATGTTGTTTATTAATGTATCTATAGTAATCTTTATGAGTCATTAAAAAGTTCTTCCAAGCATAAAGTTGGAGCTGTGTTCTAATTTTATGGCACTTTTGATGAAGAAATATTAAATTTTATGTCTTTTTTTAAATATATAACACACAGTCTTTATTAGAACTATTAAACGTCGTCTTCACTAGAATATTGATGAGAAAAATTTTTATAGAAAGTTTTCTTTTATATATCTTCTCTTTGGAGGTAATGGACCCATTTTTACGTCTTTGAAAAATTTCGATTCTTCATATTCCTTCGATTCGCCTTCCCTGTCTGTCTCGTCATGTTTCCGCCATTCATTCTCGTCATCTTTTCTTCGGTTTTTGTGGAGGAAGAGGAGGAGGAGGAGGAGGACGACGACGACGACGACGACCTTCGGTTTCTTTCTCTTTTTCCCTTTTGTTGCCTCCACTTTCATTTCTATGCATTGGAGGCAGCCGAGCTTGGCGGCGACAGTGTGAGTTACACGCCTCCTGAAGTCGAACCGCGATTTCATTTGCAACTAGAGTAGTGCACTAGGCAAAAAAGCAAAAGAGAGAGAGAGAGAGAGAGAGAGAGAGAGAGAGACATATATATAAATGTGTGAGTGTGTATACAGGCGGACAGACTGACACAAAACGATCGTCTAATGTCGCTTTTTCTCTCCTCCTTCCCTCCTTCGGTGTTCTTTTTCCCTTTCGAAGGAACCACCAGGAAATGGAAATATCTTTGGCGGCGAAGAATAAGGCACAGGAATGGAAGAAAATAGGCCTAAGATACGAAATGAATGTTCTACTGATGTAAAAAAAATATTAAGGGGGTATGGGAATCATATTTTTACGCTTTTCCCCTCGTGACATGTTCCGTCATTGTGACGCCTCCTGATGATGGAGCAAAGGGAAAAGTCGAAAATGGCCGTGCGTTTTCCCTGTTTTCTTTTTCTTCTTTTTTCTCCCTACTTTTGACAGCATTTTTCCTCGCAACTAATCCCCGGGGAAGTGAAGTGGCATGTCGCTCTTTTCACATATACAACCCTCTTTTCCCCTCCTCCACCTACTACTATCTCTTGTCACCTTGTTCCTTTCTCTCCCCATTGCCGTGTTGCAATCATCTATTGTTTGTTGATGAAACCATCTTACAGCCCACCGTCGATGTGACAGGCCGACGTGACAAATTTTAATTCGCTTTTCTAAAGAGAGGGCTCCCCACACCTACCCTTACTGGAGAGGGAACAACAAAACGGAGGAAGATAAATATAGAATGGGAATAATGTATAGCTTAATGGAAAAAGGCGTTTAAATGGCTCAACGATATAAGAATTTTTTTCCGTGGAAAATAAATCAATCCTTCATTGTTATAAAGATATCGAAGTGCCGTAATATTTTTTTCTTTAAAAATTAAAAAAAAAGTATTGTGTATTAATTTTGAAGAATAGTGTCATAGAAATAAATGATATGTTATTATTATAGACATGATAAATGATTAAATTGTTCAATGTTTTTCTTCCGGCAATGTTTTTTTTTTTATTCTGCAAATTTTAGTTTAACGAATGGACTATGCGACATTCAGTTTTCCAATTTGAATAAAGTTTATTATTCAATAATAAATATGAATAAAATTTTGTATTTACGTAGAAATTCAATATAGAGCTACCTAGCAAAAAGCAGGTCAGACATTATTATAGACATTTTAATGCAAATACTTTAAGGTGAAAACAAATAAATAGAAAATACATATAACGATGCACAAAAATTGCATTTACAGTTATGTTTACTATTATAAGTAATATAAACGTTTATACCTTATCAAATTCAGTGCTGGATGTAGGTTCACCGCTGAATGTATTGAGGAAATAAGAAAAAGTTACTCTTATGGCATTTTCACATACACGGGCAAAACCAATGTACTTATAAGAAACCTAACCAAAAATATAAAGGCAACACCGGGTTTGTTTTTTTATCTGTCGGATTTTATCTGTAAAACAGTATTTTTATTTCATAAAGTTCTAATATCATACTTGAACAATTTATCCAGAAATTTATGTAAGCAATGAATGAAAATTGTTCTGATCGCCATAAGAACAACTTCAACATCGAAATAAAATAAACAAAACACAAAACACCTCTCTGGCACCTAAAAATCTAGATCTGCGTGTACAAATTTCCATGAGCAAGCAGTGAAAGCGACAAGTCGGCGATCGGCCTTCCATCCAATTTGTGGAGTGCAACACGACTGCATATACTAGTGTCGGTTGCCGGACCGGCAAAACTGCCGGATTGGGGTATATGTGAAAGCTCTAATTCGATTACCGTACATTGAATCTAGTGCCGTCGCCGTCACTGGCTCCGATTTTTGCTGATATGTGAAAACGCCTTAATGATGTCTCATTTTTAAACGATTGATGCAGCCTGCTTACCCTGCACGACTAATAAGGTATGGAGGGAAGCTTCAAGCGGGATGCTTTTTTACCACAGCATTTTATTATTATTTTGGAAAGGCCAAATTCGGAACAAGCCTGGAAGTTAATTTCCAGGACCGGAACCTCCCTGAGTATGGAATTACCTTTCGTGGCAGATAGAATAATAGGAAATAATGTGTACTTTGTTGAAGGGTTACATTTTTCCGAAATGGACCTAATCCGCCAGCATATTTTCCTATTTTCTCGTAATTTCTTTTAATGAGAGGTAAACGGATATCAGCACAATAAGCTGCTATTAGGTATATAAATCCTCTGTATTTAAAATAAAATTATCGATAATAGGCACACATTTGGCGGGAAACTATCTATTCGGGAAAATAGCCGAAATAATGGTTGGCCATGTTTCCAAATAGATAGGATATATATGATAAATTTTACTTTTTGATGCTCTATCCGAATCTCAAGTCAAAATCAAAAATTTCGAAATAAATTTGGCCCTTTCTCGCCCATTTTTTCAAAATCTTTCAAGGGGAAGGGTGTGATTAAAAATGGTTTTTAGACTAATGTGGTGTTGCTCTATAGGGTAGCAATTGGAAATTTTTCTCTATCTTTAATAGTTTTCGAGTTAGCAAATGGATGACCTTAAATTTGAGGGTCATATTCAATATTTGAGTGCGGTAATGAATTCCCCATCCCCCCTATTACCTATAAACCACACTCATCAGATCTCGCCTACCTGGCAGCTTTGAGATATCTGCCATATTACCAGAATTTTTGGACACTCTGTATATAACAAGGCAAAGATGATTTTTAAAATAATATAATCATTAACAACGTAAAATCATTATAAGATGATTTGATAAACAATCCTTTTTCTGATTAGCTCTCACATAATTACATATATTGCACTTGTGAACATTTTAAAGTTTCAACGAAATGCTTATTTTCAATGTAAATCTGCATATCACGTAAATGGCATGGGAATATCTAAATGCAAACAACGTGTCGAAAACTTTAACCTTATTAAGTTCCCTACACCTTTTTTATGACGTTAGCAGAATAAAGTAGATATAAGAAAATTTTCCATCCTCTCTAAATAAATAATTCACTTGAGCTTTAGCAGTTTTTCATTTTGAACTCTTTCGTCCGTGTTGAACGAGGAACTATAAAGAGAACTCTTCTCACTTTTCGGTCTAAAGTTCTTTAAATAAACTGCCGCGATATCAAGAGAAACGAACGACGACCAGTCTTCATAAAGTGTACGATGAGTTAGGTGATGGAAGAGAGGGGATGGCTGATAAAAAGAAAAAAAAAGCTAACCAAGGAAGCTTTTAAAAAATAAAAGAGGGAGGAAATGAGGACAAAATGATGAGGAGGAAGAAAAAAAGAATCGAAAGATAACTTCTTTCATTTCCTTCGATGGAAATTTTCATTTCTCAGATGGCGAGCGTTTGATGTTATCGGCTTTAAACGTATGGAGCTTTTCCCTTTCTCAATTAATCAACAGCTCAAAATTAAATTTCTCTCCCGATAGCGCATCATTCTATTTATTACACGAGTGGATACAAAATAGAAGTTCTGGAACTTATTTTATGTCTGCCATTAAATGCTTCTGGAATTTCGTTTCGGGCTCAAAATTAAGTTTAGAGCTTTTTTTTACCCCGTCGTAAATCTACATTAATAGGATTAAGTCGGCAGATTGGTAGTAAGCAAATGTGTCGGCTCTGCTTTTTTATTTTGAAGATTGATTTTTTTTTATTGACGCTACTTGGATATAGTGAGAATTAAACCATTTAAGAATGTGATAATATGCAATATTTAAATAAGCTATATATTTAATAATATAATTGGAGCTTGATCCATTTGCTTTGTTTTGTTGCTTAATATCACAACTTTAAACCTCCTGAAACAAAATCAGGTACATGTATTTTCTCTAGTGAAAAATTATAATATGAAATACCAGTGCACATGACTTTAAAAATGTGTGGAAATATCAAAATAGAAATCGTTGAGGAAATGCGGAACAATGAAGAAAATTTTTCAACCCAAACACTAAACCATAATTATAAAAAGCACAATATAAAAAGCGTTTAAAATCTATTTACAAAAAAATCGTTTAAAATTTACTTGAAAAGGTTAGACAATATAATGATGTTGGCCAGAATTCATCAACTTTTATAAGGGGGAGTTTGTAATTAAACTGACAGTACTCGGAGCCATCTGGAGCTCGATTTCACAACCGGAATGGGGCCAAATTTGGTAGAGGGAGTGATGAGGACAGGAGAGGAAGGATTCCGCGAAGAAAAATTATAATTCCAAAGTCGACGATAGGAGAAAAGGTGGCGCTGTTTACGTAGAAAAGGAGAAAAGTTTACGTAGCCGAGAATTTGCATAAATCGTGGATAAATATCATTGTTCCCGACTACGTAGGTAACAACAGCGTCAGTAATTTGGGATACAAAGAGACGAGGAAAGCTCCGAAAGGCATTCCGAAGACTAGCTTAGCTCAACATAACGTCTTATGTTACTTTAGCGCGATTTTCTTGGGAAAGAAATATGCTGAATAAAATGGGATATTTTTACTTCAATTTCATCTTTGTTAAAGGTTCTTTGTAATTTTTTTACAATATACAGCGCCACTTTTTCATATAGTGATGTTTGGAACTATAATTTATTTTTCGTGGAATCCTTCTTCCCATGTCGTCATCAGTTCCCATCACCAAACTTGTTGCCATTATGGTTGTGAGTTAGAGATACCGTTGGCTCTGAGTAACGCCAGTTTAATTAAAAACAGAAATTTGACACAATTAAATTAATTGTTTATAAACTGGACTAAAATAAGCCCTTTCTAAAAAATAACCGCAACAGTTCAATTAAAAATATTTTCAAATTTATATCCAAAGTTTATTTTTCAAAATTAATTGGTTAGGCATTGGTGCGATTATCCGAAGGTTCCTGATTCCAGTCCAGGCTTTGGGGAATTTTCTTTCTTATTTTCATCAGTAATTTTAACATCTGAGATATGCTTATGCTTAAGCATGTAATAAATCCTCAAAGAACATTCTTTAAAGTCAAAATTATTGTGATTCGTTCTGCTTGGACAATTGTCACCTGTTATTACTGCTATAACAGTATTTATCGAGATTTTCTTCAATTACTTGTAAAAACTTAGTGAAGATAAAAAGAAATACAATCAGTTTATACACTTATTACCTTATAGATTTACCTTTTTATAGTATAGAAGGTTGAGTACGTTACAACTAAACGATTTGCAAGCGTCATAGGTCTATGAGAAACCCCGCTACCATGTTCGATGTAGTTCTTGTGCCCACGGTGTCGAACTATGGCTCTGCATCGCAATTTCCATTCAATAAGACTTCGCAGCAGAGAATTTAGGTCGATCTGTGTCCAATGTACGGGGTCGTCTACTTCCAAGGGTGCGTTTCAGCAGTCCAAAGCCGCAAGAATCTATGGGGGATGCGTCTGGAGATTTCACGGGTATGTCTTCAAACGGAATAGAATGTATGCCCGTCTCCTGTTCCAGTGTTTGCAAATGGGCGACCGTTGACTTTGACGCATAACTCGCAGCTTTATCCTGATGCACTCATACCAGTTTTCGGAGATTTTTGTGGAATATATTGCGTACCGTTGACTGTGATACCCCTACCTTATTTGCAACAGCGCTTTGAATTTTGGGATTTTCTGCAGAGATGAGACGCTTGACTTTGGCTACAACCAAAGTGTTCTGCTTGGGGAGTATACTATCCATTTTTGGCGGCATTCTCGCAGCTAGCGTTTGTACAACGATTAAGAATGATGAAGCAATGTCCCCTTTATAACTCCTCACGACCGCGTAGCCCTGTCAACCACGTGGCTGGAGAATTTGCATATGTAAATCGTTTAGTTGTAACGTATTCTACCTTCTGTATACGTTGGTTCGTTATTCTGCAATGTGTTTTTCTATTAGTTCCGCCGAGCCGATCACATGAATATTTCTGTTTAGGAAGGCATCCAATATGGTTTGCTGTAAATTTGATGGTTCAGTTTGTTTATTTTCTCTATAGACGACGAATTCGGCTCAGCATTATTATATTGCCTGACTTTTCCGAATTTTTATTGACCTAAATAAATTTTAAACAAAATTGTAAAAAAACATTTAAGAGTGTATTATTATTATTATTATTATTATTCTGGTTTGGTTCTGAGATTTAATAATTTTGCTAATTGTTATCAACTCTGACTTAATAAAGTCTTTCATGGTTTTTTATGTATTTTATGTACCATTTCATGCATTATTGAAGTGAGGAGAGTGAAATGCTTAGAATGAAACGTTTTTCGCGTTACGGAAGTGACGTAGTTCCAACAATCCAACCTTCATTGTTTCCAGCAAACCATATTGGTTTCCGAGATGGAACGTGACCACCTAGAGAGAAGGCCTCCGTATTGAAATGTAATACATTGTTACTGCATCATCATAAATAGCGCAAATGCAAAGCTTATTATTATTATTTTTATGATTGTAGTTATGTGAATCAAACGGAGAGTTCGCCCCCAAAAACAAGTGTAGAACGCATGAGAGAGCGTATATAGCTCGTAAACGAACTGAAGAAGCAATTCCAAACTAAAAAAAAAATAAAAAAGAAAAGCTAAAAAGTCTGAGATGTTGCATAAAATTTTGGACGCGTACGAAATTTTCGAGCTCGTAAAGGACAGCAGTTGGAATCAAATCCGCCATATACATCTGCAAAAAGGCAAAATACACGGTTTCAAAATTATATGAAAATATCGTGAATATACCACATAGCACCCCGCAACAAACAAAAGTAATTTTAATGCAAAACGGTGATGAACAGTGGATTTGTCCAGTCAGTCGTATGGTGTTGCCATTTTTTTCAGATTTTTTTGAATTTGACTTCAGATTCGGATAGAATAGGAATGTCTCTGAAGATCTGCCCTCCGTCTCTTTGCCTTCATCGATAAAACTGAGTTTATAATTTGAAAGTTAGGTAGTTTTCAAATTAATAAATAATTTGAATAAAACATCTGATTGTTGCGGAGCGTAGATTATCCGTAAAATTCGATGCTCACTGATTGTTGATTTAATGAAGCCATTCCGCATGCTCGCGTTTAATGTCATTTTTTGTTAACATCGTTCTGGCAATGCAGTAACTCGCATTTTCAACTCCCCCCCCCCATTAATAATTTTTTGATTAATTGTATTGCTGGAAACCTCGTTTCAATGATAAAGTACAAATTTTAGTTTATTGTATAATAAAGTACATTATAAAACATTATTTATATTTCTATAAAGCTTTTGTAACATTTTTAACGCTTAAAATAAGACATTGTGCTGTTGCTAGATCATAAACTTGTATTTGTATAAAATGCTTTGATTTTTTTTAAACAAATCTTTCATGTTTTAAATTATTATGTTTTTAATCATTATTAGTAACTAATCCTTTACAGTGATTACATCATCCAATGTTTTTTACCAATGGAAATCAATCAATTTTTTGCCTCTGCCTCTTCATGTTTAAAAATTTACAATTTTAAATTGAGCCTGTACAGCATAAGAATCGGCTATAGAGCATTTTTAAAATTTTTTATTTTCTAATTAAATCCTATTTACTTGATCATCTTTAATAATACAGAACAGGTGGCTTTTATAACAGCCAAACCACCAGATTATTGCTTAATTGAGGAGTTACATTGGACAGCAGGGCTAAGTGTTACAGGCTTGAAACATGGCCCTTCAACTTCGATTCTCTCTAAAATTAGATTTAAGCTGAGGATGCGGATTACATAGGAGCTATTATAAGACCTCAGTTTTTATAAGAATGACATAAATAAGATATTCTGAGAAATTAATAAAATTGGTGTAAGCTACGCAAATTTACTGCGATAGGCAGTTAAATTAATTTTCATTCATAAATTAATTTTTCTGTATTCAAATATTTAGAGAACGAGAGCAAATTGAGTAGGAGATAGGAATAATTTTTCGAATATATAATTTTAAAAAAAATCGCTTTCGTAGAGCAGGAAGCAGCGTGTTTCTTTATTCATTCCATTTGAATTAGGGTTCGTTTTTAAATTAAATTTTCTGATTTTTTTTTTTATTTTCAGTCTACTTAGTAATGAAGCAAGAAATGCGCATTTTGTGTAAGAAAATTTGCTTATACTTTCAAAATTAAAAAAAAATAACTCGCGTTGCTTAATAATTGATTGGAGGACAAAATAAGAAGTCAGATTCTAGCACTATGTAAATGTTCTATGCTTTTTCGCAGGGTATAGATTTTCTTTTAAATTAATGTAAATTCTAGGAAAAAACATGAATGAAATTATTCATGCATTTGATAGGAATAGCGGATGGATGTTCTTTTTATTCGCCTTATTGATAATTTAAGATTTCTTATAAAAAATTAAAAATAAAAAACAACAATGAATGTAAAAAAAAGATGAAAAAAAAGAGAAGGGAATGAAGCCGGGTGTCATTTGGTGGGCGTATTTTCTCTCCTTCTCCATGCGAAAATCAATTTCTGCCTCGAATGTTGGCAATTGGGAAACAGTGACAATCGGAGGATAATTTGAAAGGAACCATGCGAAGTCGTTGGTCGTGGCACCTTGCCAGGCTCATCCTTCTAACCCTCCCAAAGGAATAAAAAGAGAGGGAAGAGGGGGGTTTACACCCTCCGAAACCATCCTGATTGCGATCCAGGTGAGAGTAAAGGGAACAAGGGATCGGGCATGATTAATGGGAAAATCACCCGACGAAGAGCCCACCCTCGCCAACTTCCTCAATACAAGAACGAAAGATTAATATACACGTAACACAGCTGGTGAAAGAGGAAAAAAATTAATAATTTCGAGCCTTGATGGCGAACTTAGCATTCGTATGATTAATGACAGATGATACAGGAACTGATTGATATATTTTATGCACATCGATGATCTTTTATTTTTTTTTTAAACAGCGAAATTGAGCGGGTAGATTAGGGACGTTCATCTTGATTAGATGTTGTGTTCGACGTCGTTAGCGTTCGAATTTATTTTAAAATGTTGGCCTAATTCCTTTTCATTATTAACTTCATTATTCATGTCAGTGGAGTATAATCAGACTTTTGATCCTTTGGGAGGTGAGTTTAGATAGATAACACGCCTTGGATTAAAATGCTTTAAGACAACAATCTCCTTAATGAAATCCTTCAGACGGCTTTAACGATGTGAGTTATGTTTTTATTCACCCTCCCTCCAATTTAATTTTTTTTTGTAATCTACAAACTCGAAATTTAGCTATAAAAAGGGGTTTGTTTGGTGTCAGAATGCAATGAAGAGCTCCCATATTTTTTTCTCTCTTCTTCGTGATTCTGTGTTGAGATAATGGATGTTCCGTCTTCGCGTGGAGATAAGAAAATAAACGCCGTTAAGTTGCTCTCAGAAATTTCTTGTCTCTAAGTTAGCTTCCGTCTTTATTTTTTTTTTCCTTTTTTATTTTTACTTTCCTTTCTTACTTGGTTTCCTAAATGAGAGAGATGACAGAATGATTTATGTGTATATAATGGCATAAGAGACATAAAGGTACGTCCACATTAACGGGAATTGAGCCCGAGGCGCTTGCAAGCCACTTTTGCGCATTTTATCACTTTGTGTAGTATTGGTTTTCCGATAATTTTTTTTGTGCCTAGGAAATTAGAACGAAATTACACAAGTTTGTTATGAAAAAAAACTCCTAGAAGATTTAAAGTTGGTTCTGTATTTAAATGCTGATGATTTGCCACATCTGTACAGGCGGAGCTTATTGTATGAGGGGCGTTCAAATTTGACCTGGACTTTATTTTTTTCAAAATCAGGAAATTACAAGACACACACACGCACACACACACACACACACACACACACACACACACACACACACACACACACAGACCAGTTATTTCTCAAAGAACTCTCCTTGCTTCTCTACACATTTTTTTCTGCGTTCTGGGAGCATCTGGATCCGGTTCTGTAGGAATCTTCAGGCTGATGTCGAAACCACGTCAGGACAGTCTTTTTCACTTCATTGGAGCCGAATCTCTGCCCTCCCAAGAACTCTTTCAATGGTATAAAAAGTGACAGTCGCAAGGGGAGAGGTCCGGGTTGTATGGATGTGGTAAGATGTCCCATTTGAGTTCTATCAGTGTGTCCATAGTTAGTTTAGTGTGGTAAGATGTTTAGTAATCTGGCATTGTCTTGCAGAAAACACACCACTTGTAAAGAGTCCTGGTCGCTTTTCACTAGTGCCGGCTTCACAGACGTCCTCAAACGTTACAGTTGTAGGGTGCATTTATGGTTCGACGTTGTTCCAGAAAAGCGATATGAACGATACCCTTAATGTCCCAGAATACAGTCGCCATCACTTTCGTTGCCGACGGTGTCATCTTGAATTTCTTGGATCGTCGTAAGTCAGTGTGTCGCCACTCCATCCTCGCACGCTTTCTTTCAGATGAGTGGTGCTGCATTTGCATGAAGTTCAGATTTTTACAACAATGAAATTTACAAAAAAATAAAGTCCAGGTAAAATTTGAACTCTCCTATTACTATTGGGTCCTTGCAAATGAAATGCCGATTTTATGTGTTACAAAAAAAACAAAAAGTTGATGCAGATTTAATCGACCAGAAACCATACATTGTTGTCATCGAGAAGCCAGTTTAGTTATTGCTAATGCCAAGTTTGAAAAATTTAGCATCTCTGGTTTGAAACACTGTATCATTGATAAACTATTTCTTCGACAAAACATTGTTCAAGTTAGTCATGATGAGGTGTGAGAGACAGTAAGGATGATATGGCACGATTTCGTAGCCCAACTGATGGATTGGATTTGCCGCATAGTCTCAATAAAGTATACGGTCGAGCATTATCTTAAAGCAACAGGACACCTGTCTATTGACAGGTGCTGCTTGTTTAATGCACAGTTTTCTGCATCTGCCGCATATCTGCACAGTACTGATCTACTGTTATGGTTTGATCCCATAGTAGGAAATAACTTTGAATGATATTGACAAACGACCAGTAAGCAGAGTAACTTTTCTGTATGGACGGCGAAGTCCTACCAGCGAATCATGAAAATTGTCAATCACTATGTTACTATGGAAACCAGCTGGGGTAACATATAGCCTCGCATTGAGATTGCTGTTAAATCAATAATTATTAAATTGGCGGCCCTTAAAATGACCTTTTTTGCAGTTAATGAGAAATTAATTTTTCTCACAAAGTTCGTCTAACATGTTGCTTAAGCACATGGGGAAAAAAGGAAAAAAAAGTGCACTTTAAACAGAAATATTAACGACAAATAAAGGACCTGTGCAATGAAGCTATGACATCCGTTGATTGGCTAATGAACTTAGCCAACTTCATGAGCACGTAATCTATTGGAGGAGGAGCAATTCGTTAACAGCTGCAAAATTCTTTCCTGCTTATTTCTTTGGAGGAGAGAGGACCACGCAGTGCTTGTTTCTGTGAGCTCGTCTGGCGTCCACTTAACGAGCTTTCTTACC
The DNA here is from genome assembly GCA_023313115.1 of Rhysida immarginata. Classification (NCBI taxonomy): domain Eukaryota; kingdom Metazoa; phylum Arthropoda; class Chilopoda; order Scolopendromorpha; family Scolopendridae; genus Rhysida; species Rhysida immarginata. Next base: position 4,115,609 of record JAHWFO010006931.1, read on the forward strand.
TTAAGAAAGTAATAAATTAGAACTGGAGTTAATGCTCGAAACATGCGGTAAAGGTATGACATGAAAAATGGAAGGAAAAATTCCGCGACTTGGAATTTTAGAACTCCAGTTCTAATTTATTACTTTCTTTCTTAAGAGTTTTCATCAGTTTTCTGATAGTTTGAAAAATCGGACTATCCGAACTGCGAGCCGGACTCCTGCCCTATTATTGGGCCTCCATGTTAACTATCTTGCAGTCTTTAAGACACCTGGAAACTTCTTTGTGTCCCGTGGCCGCGTTGGCCCTGTTGGTAGAGGAGACGAGCTGGATATTCGGGGTCTCTGGTTCGAATCCAGGTCGCCAATTTTTTTCTCGTTTTTTCACATAATATTTTCCGTACCTGAAAACAGTAGTGTAGGCGATCTCTAGCATCGTCTGTTGTGGTCTGCTTTAATCGTATCCTTTAATTCTTCAGGATCAATGAAGATAATGCGATGGCCACGGAGTTGATTTTGCAGGCTCATATCTTCGGATCTAAATTTTGCAAATCTAATGCCCAAAACCTCATTCGGTACTTCAACCAAATGTTTTCATTGATCCTTTTAGCTACAGTCCTCACAGAACTCCCTCAATTCCCGCAATTTTAAACTCGCAGAGAAAATATTGTTCTTAATTGAGTTCCATTAGTAAGTGGAGAGGTAGTATTCTCTCTTCGATGTCATCAGTATTCACTCACGCAATAATGACCATCACCGCACCTCCTCCTCGTTGCCTTATCGAATGACACGAAAAATTTTCATAATCTGCAGCCTGCGATCTGCAGCCCCTACCAATAGAATAATTCATATCTTTAATCGACCATTTTATTTGAAATCCAATAGATTATCGATATTTTACGATCGTACTCAGTGTCAGAATTTTCTGAATAATAATCACAGTTTGGAAAGTCAAGTTTTATACAGGGTGATGCATGAATATCATGCATTAAAAATGGCTTATAATATTTTTAACGACACAGCTAACTGTCAGCACTACATGAAAATAATATTTTTCCACAAATCTGTCATGAATTTCCTGGATGAATATTTTAGGTTTCATGTGATATCCTGTCGATACCCAGAATGTTTTTGGGGCGATGTTAATCCCTACAGCTTCTTCTTATGGAGGCTCCCAAAGGAGAATATCTTGTGGGCATGCTGAACACATTCTGCACATTTCACTAGATATATCAACTGTTATGGAATATTGGTTTATTCAAAATTTTGTAAGCTATTTTAAGTATATAATAATTCGTACACCATCTTGTAGATTTAACTCTAACAGTTCATTAAGAAATCAGGTACTAGGAAAAAAAAACCCAGAAATAAACATACTATTAAATCAGTAAGTTCTAAGATTCGGCAGCGTTTGGTATTAGCAGAAAACAAGAGAGCAGAAACCAGAGCGTATTTTTTCTGTTCCTAGAGGTGTGTCTCACATGGCAGAAACTCATCTGGATGAGACAGTAGAAGTTGGCAGTTTTGCCAGTTTTTGCAGAAACTCACTTGTTTTGGCAGTTTTGCCCTAGACAAATGCATTGCACCGAAGTCGTCGATCTATATGGCCGGCTTCGGCTGCACATAGTACATAGTTCGTTCATTCCTCATGAATCATCATATCGAATTTTTGTATTCAATTGTTGTTTATTCAATTTAATTTGATTAATTCAATTGTATTAATAAATATATATTTCACACTTCTATTAGTGTTTCCAAATCAATTTTCTTTCTCGGCCTCTTCACCTTCGTGAGCTGAGCGTCCGACATTTTTATTCTGTGTAAAGCCTGGTTCCCACATGCGTAAAAAAAAAATAAAAACGGCAGAAACCACACAGCAGAAACATTTTATGACGCCACTTCCTGCTTTCGTCTTTCATCCCCACAGAAAACTCATGGGTTTTTTGTTTCGCGTTGGATTGAGTCATAGCCTATAAAGATAAGAGTTTTCTGGCGGGCAGAAAGACGAAAGCAGGAAGTGACGTCATAAACAATTTTCTGCTTTTTGTGGTTTCTGCCGTTGTTTTTACGCATGTGGGAATACGCTTTACTGTGCGGTATTTTCCAAACATTATGCAACCCCCGGAAAACGATTGCTGTACGCATCAGACACGGCGTTTGAGTGATTCAGGACGGTTCTTCGGAATAGTACAGTAATGTTCATGTGATCAGGGCCTTAGCCAGGACGTTATCTTGGGAGGGTCGATTTTCAAAAATTCCGGACCTTTTTTCAAAGATTCCACCGAGTCGGACCTTTTTTCAAAAATTTCACTGAGTCGGACCTTTTTCCATATTGCGGAGGCGGACCTTTTTCAATATTGCGGAGGCGGACCTTTTTCCATAATGGGGGGGGTGTTCCCCCCCCCCCGCCACCCCCCCCCCCCCCCCCGACTACGGGCCTGGTGATGTGGTGACGTTAAAGACGCAAATGGAACAGGAAGGTAGAACATCGTACAAATACGAGAAAGTTTCTGTCAGACAGAAACTCTGCAGATGATCCGCTGAGAAAGAAGCTCGTGATATGTTCTTAATCTAGGAACAGGAACATTTGCCCCCTTTCCGAGTGGAATATATACGGACTGCCTATTCCATTTTTAATTCTTTCTGCAATAGTTATAAACAATATACCATTGATTGTTATTGAGCTAGTTTATTACAATACTAGTTAATGAACATGTTGATTTTGTACCTTTACTATGGAGTTTAGAATGTTTTCCACTGTAATTTATCCATTTATTCTTCCTGTACGTAGTTCCAATTACGTTTCCCACTGCGACAGCAGATTTCATTAAAAATAAGTGAATTAAACGGGAACCCAATCCCACTTCTAGCCTCTGATCTCAAAGGTCGAAATCCGCAATGGTGCTCCCTAACTTCATCAAAAATCAATTCTGCGCTTTGTTTGCGATCAAGTTTTTCGTAATATCCAATTCTGCAGATAAAAAATGCGGAGAAAATAGATAGAGAGACTAAAGAGAAGCAAGCGTAAATAATAATAATAATAATAATAATAATAATAATAATAATAATAATGCAGACGAATCAATCTAGCGCATTATATAAGGTTGCAAAATTCTTGTACAGATGTACGAGTGCCATTTATTCTCATACTATTTATACAGATATAACTAGGTAGTCAATATCATACATTAACAACTAGATAAGATAAACAAGTTTATCGATTAAATACGTCATACAACAGGATTATACTCAAGTCCATGACGCATTTTAAAAAATCATGATATAAAAACTACGCATAGTGATATTCTTTCGCCGATGGAATGACATTCTCTCCAAGTAGTTTAGGTGCCGCAGTGAATGCGGAGGTACGTCAATGAGAATTTACCAGGATTTTGTATAGAACGTTTACTTCAGGATGTCCCAATAATGCGATGGCCGAGTTGGATTTAACTCCATTGTGGAGATTCGTGAAGAATACTGTCGTTGTCTCCCCCCCCCCTTTTTTTTTTTTTTGCTAACCTCCAGGAACTTCACAACTGTAATACCGCAGCTGAGACACTATGGAGAAAATGGGTTATTCGGTAAGTGCCTGCCGCATCAGCAAGTTTGTGAAGTTTGTGAGAGACTGTCGTTCTATCGACATAAGAATCACCACTATTCGTCGCGTATTTTTATGTGGTAAATATGACCTTTGGACGAATCGTCGTTCGTCCAATCGTACCAGATCTGGTGTAGGACCCAAATTCTTTGTCTATTGACCTTCCCTATCCGTTTAAAGTGCTCTTGGATATAGAGTATGATGCGTTAAGATGTTTGGATAATTCTTACGGTACAGTGTTATTCAAAAGTCCATATCTGATTTCAAAGTGCTACAACTATGCAACCGTTGACGGCAGCTGAACGACCCGCCTATCATTGGAAAGAGGTGATAGTCAAGTTTGTCAAGTTTGCCGATATAGGTCTCCCCGGTCTCAGTTGTTTTCGATATGGCGACCCAGCACCGAAAGCGCTTTGCGTTCTTAGCTTCAACAAGTGCCGTCAGCGATGACCGTGGAGCACGAATGTCGTATGAAAATCAAAAAGGAAAGCCCGGAGATCGGTCTCTAAACCAAAACAATTTCTTTATTCGTAGGGAGCGTGTTATTTATTACGATAACTTTAAAAGGAAGTAACTTTATCACATCCTGTTTTCACCAATCCATTAATATGGGACAGAGCACGAACAAGTTCGAAGGTGAGATACCCGGAATAGGCACAATAGCACGTACTCTAATGGTACCTTTATGATACCCCCTTAAAAATTTCCAAAAACCAGATATGCCATATAATATATCAAACAATTCGTCACGACGTGTCATGAACGAATACATAAAAGTAACTAGTGATAGCAGATATTGGTCTAGTGGCACGTGTACATGTAAGGACGCCTCATGAATGAATATAACGCGTAAATAATGATAGTGGCAATTGTTAAGTAGTACGTGATTTAATGGTACCATACAGGGTTGCCAATTTAGTAGATTTCATGGCCGACGTTTCAATTGTTGTGCATTGTTATAATAAAAGTTAAACAATGCACAACAATTGAAACGTCGGCCATGAAATCTACTAAATTGGCAACCCTGTTACCATACGGTGCCGTTAGAAATATCAATGCTAAGATATGGCATGTAATATATCAAATAACTCATAACAACGTGTCATGAGTGAATATAACGAGTAATTAATGGTAGTCGGAATTGTTTAGTAATACATGTTTTAATGGTACTATATGCTACCTTTGGAAATTTTCAATGCTAAGATATGGCGTGTAATATGTCAACCAACTCCTTACGAGTTGTTAGACCTATTGTTATCCATAGCTTATCGGTATCAAGAGCATATTGCTGTCAGGCCTAATATTATCCAAAACTAATTACTGTGAGACATATTGCTAATTGCTAGTAGCTAATCACTTGCTTCAATGGTAGATAATAAGGTACAAGCACTTTAGTAATAGAATATGAAACAAGAATGATTTTACCGCCAAAGCGGATACAGGGAGCACATTTTCTTGTTATAGCATCGTACATGGATATATTGAATTAATCAACATTTTAAAACACTTAAGAGAAAATAAATAAATAAATATGAAAACTAAATTGTAAATTACTATTTAAGTAAGCTAATGTATAGAGAGAATTTAAACGAATAAACTTGAAGAACTGAAAGGTAAATGGAGAGGGAGTTATTCCTCATACATTTAAAAAAATAAAAGTTCTTTAATTTGTAAGAATTCCCACATAATGTTAAACGAAGTGAGCCTCAATTGCTGAAGCGTTGTGTGTTAGCATCTATTATATTTTCATATTAAATTACTAAAGTGCTTCTACGTTATCGTTTACTATTGAAGCAAGCGATTAACTATTATTAATTAGCAATATGTATAGCAGTAGTGAGTTTTAGATAAAATTAAGCCTAACAGCATTATGCTCTTGATACAAATAAGCTATGGATAACAATAGATCTAACAACTCCTAATGAGTTGGTTGATATATTACACGCCATATCTTAACATTGAAAGTTCTAATGATATATTGTACTATTAGGGCACATGCAACAAAACCAATTCCCACTATCATTATTTTCTCGTTATTCACTCATGGCACGTTGTAACGAGTTGTTTGATATATTACATGCCATATCTTAGCATTGAAAGTTCCAATGGTACCATATGGTACCACATGGCACCATTAGGGCACGCGCTACTAAACCAATAACCATTATTATTATTTACTCGTTATATTCACTCATTACATTTGTTACGAGCTGTTTGATATATTACATGCCATATCTTAGCATTGAAAGTTCCATTTGGTACCATTAAAACACGTACTACTAAACATTTCACACCAACATTATTTACGCGTTATATTCATTCATGAGACATCCTTGCACGTACACGTGACATTAGACCAAAACCTGCTCTCACTAGTTACTCTTATATATTCGTTCATGGTATGTTGTGACGATTTGTTTGATATACACTACTGTTTATAAAAATCGCAACACCCTGATGGAATAGCCCAATCTGCATTAAATTTGGAGCATTTACATATCATGGGTCAGAAAAGAAACCATTAGATTTTCAGGTCAATACAATGCGTTTGATTGTCACATTAGTATCGGGTGAAACCACCGTGGGATGCAATTACAGCCTCTAAACGTCGTGGCATTGAGTCAAACAAGCTCTGAATAAGGGCCTGGGGAATGTCCTGCCATGCTCTGTCTACACGGGTATACAGTTCTTCCACAGTTGCTGCTGCAGGAGTCTGACGAGCCAATCGATGAGCAACCCTGTCCCACACATGTTCGATTGGGGACATGTCTGGTGAACATTGTCCTGCCTACTGTAGCACCCCACTGTTGTGCTAACACTGTGGAAGTGGCTGTACGATCTGCTACACACATGCGATAGAGGTGTCTGTCATCTCGCGGTGTCGTCGTGCTGGGTCTTCCTGAGCCTGGTCTTCGGTGTGCCCTGTTCTCTTTGCCCCACTGCCTCCATGCACGCATAATTGTCGTTGCATTACGTCCTACACGAGCAGCAATGTCACGATACGACCATCCCGCTTCACGCAGACCAATTATGGTTCCTCTTTCAAAGTCTGTCAGCTGTTGATATGGTACCCTTCGTCGTCGTCGAGGCATGGTGTTCTTTCAAGCAATTACTCTGAAAATCTAATCATTTATACTCTGACCCATTGTATGCAAATATTGCAAATTGCATATGGATTAGACCATTCCATCAGGGTGTTGCGATTTTTATAAACAGTAGTATATTACATGCCATATCTGGTTATAGGAAGTTTTTAAGGGGGTATCATAATTGTACCATTAAAGCACGTGCCATTATAGTACGTACTTATTCTGGCTATCCCACGTTCGTACTTGTTCGTGCTCTGTCCCATATTAATGGATTGGTGAAAACAGACTTTGAAAAATTTAATTCGTTTTCAAGTTATCGTAATAAATACTAAGATCCCTAGGAATAAAAAAATTCTCTTGATTTAGAGATCGAACTGCCCTTTCAATAATCGTCAAACACGCGCACCATCTCATTAACGTTTAGAGCACGCGCAGAGCCGAACCCATGTATATTCTCAACACGCGTTTTCCCGAATGCGAGGATAATTCGTGTCTTCCAGCAATTCAATACATGCACTCTTTCTATTGCAACGCAATGAATTGTGGGATTGTCTACAGATAGACGGACGGACAGCTGGACAAACCGATCACATAAGCACATTTCTATATATAGAAAATGTGCTAAAAATAATAGATGCCTACACAGAACGCTTCTGTAATTGAGGCTCACTTCGTTTAACATTATGTCGAAGTAAAGAACTTTTATTTGTTCAAATACATAAAGAATAACTTCACTCTCCATTTAACCTTTCAGTTCTTCAAGTTTAATTTGTTTAAATTCTCTCTTTACGTTTGTTTACTTAAATAGTAATTTACAATTTAGTTTTCTTATTTATATGTTTTCTCTAAAGTGTTTTAAATTGTACGTTTATTCTAGGTAACCATGTATGATGCTATAACATGAAAATGCCCTCCTTTTATCCGCCTTGGCGGTAAAATCATTCTTGTTCTAATTTTCATCGAAATCACATAACCATCTCAAACCCGCTCCGCAAACTTAACCCACAAAAAAACGACATTACTTTCGGGCCCTCCCCCTCTCCATGGTATAATTCTCGAAAAAAGTACTCACTTCAATAAATTAATTATGACTTGAAACGAAAATATGCAAATTAGCCAGTTTTAAATAAAATCATTTTCAGCTCTTAAAGTTTGAGGAAGTAATACATGTATCCATTTTCTATGCTCTTTTTAGGTATCAGCAATTAGATAATAAAACTTACCCCCCAGGAGCAAGTAACATAATCTCCAATTCAGGACTCAATATTGATGAAATTTACACAAAGTTCTTTGGAAACTGTTTCCGTAGGAGTGTTTGGAAGCCATGTATTCTATCGTCTTTAAAACCTTTCTCTTTCCCATCTCCGGAATACTTAGAAGTAATTGTCACGAACAAGCCAGAGGCCTTTTCCTTTTTTCTCTCTCTTTTCCGTCTCTTGGTTTCTTCTTTTTTTATTTAAGCCACCGTTCGTCTTGTCTGAATAAGTAGTCACTCTCGCGCTCCACATGGGTTGTTTTATGACTGAGGAAAGAAAATTTGTCATGGGGAGAATGTAACTCCATTGTAAGGGAGGGCTTTTATCGGCAAATCCCTCACCGCATATCTTAATTGTTATTGATGTCCAAATGACGTTGGAAGGACCCCATGACAAAGCGGGGGAAAAGAAAGGCGACAGCCCACGCAACAAAGAGTAGAAATTCCCATCACGACCTCCACTTATTATCCCTCGAGTCCATTCCATAAAAACCCTTCGTCGTCGTCGTCATCATCTTTATTTTTTTCTCTTTCTTCACTATCTCTGTTCATTCCCATCGTTCGTTGTCGTATTCCTGTCGAGGGCCTGTTTTTAAGTAACCATATACATGGAGGAGGGGGCCTTATAGGGGTTGAAGGATGGTAGGGATAAAAAGCTATTTCGAATGAGTGACAAGTGGTAGAGGGAGAACATCCTTTGTTCTTTCTCTCGTTCATTTCTCTTTGGGATTACGTTTCTTTCTGGATGAGTTATTAACGTGCCTTATTTGGATGTTGTTCTTAAGTGTTTTCGGTATTCTAGGCTTACATCCTCCAGACAGAAGATTTGATGCAAACTTTTCTGACTTGAGGTTTTGGGTTTCTCTTTTATTGTTTCTCCAAATGATATCATAAATAGTTTATATTTCTGTTTTATGCAAGAGTCATTTTGGCGATAGACGTAGATAGTAGAATACTGGAAAAACTTTAACGATCACTTATCAGATTTGGAAAAATCACTAAAGTTGAACAATTTTTACAGCTTCATCGAATAATCTACACACTCACTGGGCAATTTACTATGACAATCATTTTATTTTATGCAAAATGTGTATGACATTATGATTGTAGGAGGTAATAAAAGCGCACTGCTTATGAAGGAATAGGTAAAAAACGTAATTCCACAGTTTTGGAATGATAATGGGTCCTCGAAGCGGTGTGCAAACAGGTGTGATCGTGAAGTTATCGAGAGTTGTTGTTATTAAGGTTTATAGAGAGTGGATCATCAGACAAAATGAAAACAGGCCACGGTCGTCATGGCGCTGGATGCTCGAGCTGATAAGAGAATCGCCACGCTTGTTCGGTTGGTTTGGTTTGTTTGGTATTAACGTCCTTTTCAATTGCTATGGTTATTTCAGGACGGCGTTATAGGGGCCGCAAATTTTGCCTCGCAAGGGTTCTTTAGCGTGCAGCCGGCAAACGACTACACGGGACCAACGGCTTTACTTCCCTTCCGAAGGAAGTGCGTGATCTCAGGATTTTCCCCCTGAAAAAATCCTCGTCGTCCTCGGCCGGGGTCGAACCCGCTTACTCGGGCATCAGAGGCGATCACGCAACCACTGAGCCACGGAGGCCGATCCACGCTTGTTCAATACTATGTACAATTATAGATACCTTACTCAGAAACTAACTCCGATGTCCTCTCTATGAACACTGAAATGTCCTGAAATCTACGTAGGATTCCAGATCTAACAAGAAAATATAGAAAAGCAGAGATCCAAGCATAGAGCCCTGCAGAATCCCACTGAGAAATTTTTTCTCTCCTTCAAAACTTGGTTGTTGCATTTTACTTTAAAGGTTTTATTAGTAAGTAAATCACTTAGAAGCCTTAAGAAGATCCAAGCAGTAAGTTTCTTAATCAATAGGGGAACAGGAACCGCATCAAAGGCGCGAGAGAATCAAAATACACAGCAATACGCGCGGTGGTTAACCTAAAGTTAAGGCTGGTCGATCGATTTTTACACAAAAAAATATATATATTGCAAGAAGGAAACAAAGACTGAATAAAATTTAGGGTTCGTTTTTCAGTGCAAGATTCGAACAACTTTTGAAGAATTTGAAGGCAGATAGGGCAAAAATCATGAATAATAAAAGAAGTTGATTTAGAATGGGAATTCACAATTTTTAATTGAGATTATTAAAAAAATTAAAGTATACTTTTAGAATCGTTGCCCATCTGCTACTTTTTTTTTGTACAAACACAAGCACACACGCACACAAACAAAAACCTTGTGCGAATTTATAAAATCTACCCTACAGCTGTGCACGATGTAATATCTGCAACGCCCGTTCCTGAGCGGATTATTTCAATTTTTTTTTCTTTTCAAAAAGACAACCAATCAAGGCAGTCATTGTATTAGCAGCCAGAAATGAGAATAACGCTTCATTATTTAAATTTTCATATTTCATTAAACCTTAATTAAATAACACCAAAGCAAACACCTGCAATTTGCTTAAATAGGGGAACGACACCCTACGTCACTCTAACCTGCGCGCAAAGGCGTCTGGGTAGGACGAAGAATAAAACAGTACTTTTTGAAATTTCCCGCGTGACAACAATCACAAAACGAAAGCAGAAAGCTTTGTTGGTTGGTCCTCAGTCGACTTTCAAAATGACCGTGCCATCACGTGGCCGACGTTACCCTAAACAGTAGCGTAGTTAGAAGTAGGCTTCCCGAGGTAGTCCTTCAGCTTGCCGTCTCCATCCCGGCGAGTAACAGAATAATAAACATCAAACAATAAAACAAAACACTTAAATGGGTAGTTCTGCACTATATAATGGACAGCTCTACTGTCCCGACATATAAAAACAATTTTTTTCATTGCAATAGGCAACATGCCACCCCTTAAAAGATGCCGCCCGGGGCGGCCGCTTCCTCCGTCCTCCTCTTACTACGCATATCTACAAGGAGGGCCATAAATCCCTTACCACCCCTTGTACAATTCATGTTTGTGGAGAGTGACGGACAACCACCTTGTTGGGACATATTAGGCATAGGTAGAAGTCATATGGTGCAGGTGACCGGGACGGCGGCCATCTTGAAAGCCGCCATCTTGGTTGCACCGTAGGGTTTTAAATGGTGAGGCAGTCATGGGGTACATGATTTCGGGCTAGAATTTCCCAAGGGAAACAATGGTGCAGCCTGTTTGTTCGTATCTTAATTTGTTCAACAGTTACACGCATTCCAAATGGCGATTCTCACTGTTACATTCCACATGCTCTACGTGAGCTCCCTCCTGTACTATGCACGTGTGTAGCCGTTCCATCTAATTGTCCCGAAAAGTCAGCAGTTCCCAAATAGGCTGTAAAAATCCGTTGTTCCAGGTGTCCAAAATTCCGGACTTTCTCGACGTATACCTTGGCCTTGAGATAACCCCACAGATAAAAATCCAAGAGAGTCAAATCGGGTGAACGTGCTGGCATGCTCCCTCCCCCATGCTCTTATCAACTCTGTTCTCTCCTCTGTGGTCAGTGGCATGCTTTAGCACCTGCAACAAAAGGTAATTAACAGTGAGAATCGCCATTTGGAATGCCTGTAACTGTTGAACGAATTAAGATATGAACAAACGGACTGCGCCATCGTTTTCCTTGGGAAATTTTAGCCCGAAATCAAGTACCCCATGACCCCCTTCCCATTTAAAACCATACGGTGCATCCAAGGTGGTGGCTTTCAAGATGACCGCCGTCCCGGTCACCTGCACCATATGACTTCCCCCCTAGGCCTAGTATGTCCCCCCCACATGGTGGTTATCCGTCAATTTCTACAGACACGAATTGTACAAGGTGTGGTAAGGGACTTACGGCCCCACCTGTACATCCGTGGAGTGCTGGGAGTCAGACAATTAGCAGAACTGCCTTTAAGGTCGGGCAAGCTCGTTATTTCAATTTTGCCTCGGGCCCCGCTAAAGCTAGGGGCGGCGGTGGCTACATGTTGAGACGCGTCTTGGAAACCATATCGCTTCGAACAGTCCATCCAAGCAGAAGGACCTTATTTTCAAGATATGCTGATGTCCACGTTATTCATATTACACACTATATTAACTGCCTAAGTGCATACTTGGAGCTACTATTTTTTCCGTTACCATTTTAGGTTCGTAGATACAATATGCGCCATCCCTGTATGCTATGATTAGATCTTTCAATAAACTCTGAGGATATTTGTTTTCAATTGAGGGGAAATGGAAATCCTAGCATTTAAATATTTTAATTTTTACTTTTTGGAAAAGCTCTTTAAACCTAATTAAATGACGATATTTCTTTAAAATGCTTTTAGAAAACTTTAAAGCGAAACCTGTAATATTTAAGACTAGCAAAGGTACCCGGCGTTGCCCGGGTTAATTAAACTTGTAGGTAAAGAGATAGATCTCAAAAAATTAAATTATAACTCCCAATTGGTTAAATAATAAATCAATCAATGCAACACAGAGCAAAGGGACTATACATTCTACGAAAAATACGAAAAACGGGAAGTTCAGGTGATATACCGGAGCATCTAAACTCTTCTTGACTTACCTCACTACTGCGGAGCATCACCAGATACTTTAGACTCAAGTTTTTCTTGACCTTGACGTAGCAGCTATTATACTGGCGTTGTTCAGATGTTTCAAACGCCCGTATAGCTTTTTCTGTTTTAGTTGCAGAGTTTCTCTGACCAATACTCGTTCTTTCTCTTTCCTTTCCAGACACATAACTTTTTGCCAGTCGTCTGGGCGTTTGATAGGGAGCTCAACGGGAGACACGCGTGACTCCTATGCCTAATCAATAGACGCTGCCTTATTAATGTTCTGTCACTGCATCATCACTTTATGCTCATTATCAAATTTCTTGGAAACGAACGTTCAGTCATCGCATTGTCAGCATTTCAGTTTCCAAAATATACACTTTCCCACAGAATGTAGTCAAAATATATTTTTAGGAAATGTTTGGATCTGCTGTGCTACCAAATAAACTAGGTGATAACCCCGGCGTGGCTCGGACTTTTTTTTTGGAATAAATTTTGAAATATCTTAAAAATAAACACATGAAAACACCTAAAATTATTTCAGTAAAAATTCTTAATAAAAATTTGAAAAAATTTTTTTTAAAGGCTCACAATGGAAGGATGCCACTGCTAGTCTAAATAATTTCTTACTCACATAATCTTACTTTAGATGTACACTTGATGTCGTTGCAATTCCCTTTCTTCTCTCGATGTCTTGAATCAAAACTTGGCCATTCATCTCTTTGTGTAGTCTAGCGGTCGCCGATTCTTCTCTTTACTTGCTTACCATTTGGTCAATACAGCACGGCGCTAAAGGAGTGCTTCCTCTATCGTCTTTCACTCTTTCTCAATAGTCTGCTAACTCATTATCTCCAGTTACTGATCATTTTTAAAGATTTTCAAGAAATTCTTAAGTACTAACAACTCTCTTTTCTAAGAAAAGCCTGAATAACAGGAAGCTTACCTATATTGCACAAACTTTGCCTTTCATTGTTGGTCATGAGATATATATTGTTGATCCCTGCCTAGTGTTGGTGCATTGCGTGTTGACACTATTGTTGATATCTATTTTTGCACAAACTTATCCTTGCATTGTTGGTCATGAGATATATACTGTTGGTCCGTGCAGAGTGTTGTGAATTGCGTGTTGATACCATTCTTGATACTTATTGTTGCACAAACTTTGCCTTGCATTGTTGGTCATGAGATATTTCTCATTAATATGCTCTGCCATAACCATGAATATCGATTTTTTTTATCAATAATTATTATTTTTCCGAAATCTGAGGTAGACAGTGACCTTCCTCATGCTTTGAAGGTCAAGTATGCAAAATTTCACCAATATCGGAATAAAACTGTAGATTTGTATAAAAAACAAACAAACCCACAAACAAACCCACAAACAAACATCCTTCTTTATATATATATAGATTAATCATTTTTAAAGATTTTCAAAAAATTGTTAAGTACTAAGAACTCTCTTTTCTAAGAAAAGCCTGAATAACAGGAATTCTATGCATTGTTACAAATTGAAATTTATTTATATTGCACAAACTTTGCCTTTCATTGTTGGTCATGAGATATATATTGTTGACCCCTACCTTGTGTTGGTGCATTGCGTGTTGACACCATTCTTGATACTTATTGTTGCACAAACTTTTCCTTGCATTGTTGGTTACTTATTGTTGCAAACTTTTCCGTCCACAAACACTTGCACGATTGTTGGTCCGTGCAGAGTGTTTGTGAATTGCGTGTTGATACCATTGTTGATACCTATTGTTGCACAATCTTTGCCTTGCATTGTTGGTCATGAGATATTTCTCATTAATATGCCCTGCCTTAACCATGAATATCGATTTTTATCGATAATTATTATTTTTCCGAAATCTGAGGTAGACAATGACCTTCCTCATAGTTTGAAGGTCAAGTGTGCAAAATTTCATCAAGATCGGAATAAAACTGTAGATTTGTATTCAATACACACAAACAAACAAACATCCTTCTTTGTATATATACAAGATTTCACTCAGGTCATTGATATTCTAAGAATATCCTATTACAAAGCATATTCTCGTTTAAGAAGCTGCCTCGGGGGTGATAAGCTGTATATTGGGCATTTTAAACATTTACTGAAGGCCTTGTGGCCAAAAATAGGTGGTGGAGGAGGTAATACACTTCAGATGAGAAAACAATAGAAGCAGTGGTGTTGAGGGTAAATTATAAAGCAATCTGTAGAAAAGATACTAGAAGAAGAATAAAAGGCTACCTGAATGATAATAGAAGAAACATTTCGTTCTCCGAAAGTGAGCGCGAAATCGCAATTGAAAACTCAGAGTGCCGTAACCATCGAAGGTACAATGGCACGGAATAAATCGTAACAAGCCTTTGCACACAAGTGGCGGGGCGACTTGAAATTGATAGGGGTTAAGAACGGTCGTAAAGTGAGAAAATAAAATATTAAGGGAAGAAAGAAAATAAAAGAAAAGACCGGCGACGACAACAAGTGGCGAGAAAGAGCGGCGGAGATAAACTATAATGAAAAAGAAGAAGAGTTACGTCACAGGCGAAACAGGCATCGCCTTCTATTGGCCATCGGGGAGAGCTTTTCCACGGCACATACATACTCCTCTGCACACAAGGAGGTAAATAAAAAAAATGTTCCCTCGAAGAAGGAGAAGAGCCTAAAGGAGCAGCGCTGGTGACAATGGTGACAACGACAACGGTAGTGGCTTGCAATGGATGTCGGGAGAAAGGGGGACGTTGCCTTTCATTTCTCTTCCTCGCCTTGTTACGGCAGCCTAAATGGCTGTAAACTAAACGTCATAAAAAGGAAATGATAGCGCCCCGACTAGCAGGGAATTGCACAACTTAAGTTTTAGCTATAGAACACGCACAGAACGAAATCTCCCCCGTCCCACACCCACACTGCTGGAAATTGAAATCTAAGGATAAATGGCATCTCAGCCGTGTACACGCCTTTCTTTAGTCCTTTCTTTGTTGGATCTCTGTTAAAAAAGTAAAACTAACCTTTTATGAGGTATAAAGTTTCAGCCAATTATAACCGAGGCTAGCACGTTTTTAATTATTGTCTTTAATTGTTACCCTTTATTACCCCTCAGGTAGAAGATTAAGTTGAACTTACATGGGTTTAGAAGAAAGTCTTTGTCATGGGAGGTGGAAATAATTTAATTAAAGATTTTTCGCGTGGCGTTTTGTTTTGTGAAGCTATACTAAAGGTTAAAGGCTTCATTTTGTGGTTGTCTTACGATGACTGTTTCTTTGTAATACGCGTGTAGGTTGTTCAAAATGTTCAATAAATGCGTTCGAAAAACTTGAAATTCTCAAGTCTTTTGCCAAACTTTTACGCGCTTTACATGTTATACCCAAAGTGGTTCCAAACGATGGGGATTAATTTTGCTAAGTGATTTTTGGTAGATTAAAGAACAAATATGGTTCTATGAACATATACCAGGAAATGCATCTCAGTACCACCTCCTTGGATCCATCTTTCTTCTGCAACGGTTCAGTGTTCCATTGTATCTGCAGTTTTTATCTTGATAGAAGATGGATCGAGCCATGCGGCTGCACCTTGGAGATCCAGCCCACTTCTGTCATATCGTTCAATAACATCTTCCACAACAGATGGATTAATCACGACAGCCCTGAAGCATGGCTTGCCTGTATTTCTACTTTTGGGGACATCTTTAAAACTATCATAAATTAATACCGACCTTAATGTACGAAAAATGTGTGTATTTTGCCTATCGGGATACAGGTTGAAGCACTCGAAATGAGGAATCAGAATGGACGCCTACATTGAGTTTCAGGAGGGGGACGGGCAATTCGAGTATCTACTTTTTCAGAGAACCGGGTGGATACTTTTTCCATCATAACATATTAAATGATATACCCGGCGTCGCTCGGGCTCTTTTTTGATGAATTTTTCCAATATTATAAACATGAACATGCTAAAAAGCAGAACAACTTAATCCTAATAAGATCAGTGCTTACGCCTATTCTGTAAACCAAAACATGAAACAAAATTTAATCTTTCCATACGCTGTTCCAAGAACAGACCGGAAGTTGATCAGACCGGAAATCGCTCGTTGCTATGGAAACCCCACGCTTACGCATGTGCAATGAATTTAAAATGAAAAAGCAGAGGAAATTTTCAATTTGTTTTTTTCGGTACATATCAGTAGTAAAGTGACAATTTTTTTAAATTTCTGAAATATTTGCATTTTCTTTTTTTTAATCGAGAAACAAAAAATGAAGTTCTATATTATTTTTTTTTACGAAATCGTATCTATGACAATTTTTTGGATGCGATATGTCAGTTTTTATGTTAATTTATGAAAACCAAAAAAAAAAGATCCGGTAAAAATCCGGAAAACGTAAAATACCGGAAAAGTGGATCCAGATAATCAAAAAAAGACTAAGCAGACATTGATCTCGTTAATTGCCATCATCGTACCAAATTTCATTACTTTAGACCTATTTTTACTCGCAAAATACCGGAAAAACTGCGAGAAATGGCATATTTTTAGAGAGGGCCGTAGGAGCTAAGGGATAAAAAATGAAAAAAAGACAGAAACTGTTTTATTGCAAATTGTGTGAAGTATTCTTGGTCCAAATATCTTAGTTGTACCTGAATTTGCCACAGAGTGGGGTTCACCGGTGCGAACGTCAAAATTAGGCCTATTTTGGATTTCTGCCCACCTAAAAATCGAATTTCAAAAATCAACTAATGCTCTCTTTTTATATACGTCATTTACAGTCTCGTGCATAATTTTGAAGCTCACTGCATTTCCATATTGGAGTTAGGCGGCAAAAACAAAACGGGAGGGCCAAACTCCAATGTGGAAAAAACACAAAGCGAAATTCGAAAAAAAACAAACCAGAAATTAGTTCTTTGGAAATATTCCCGAGAAGCTTCCCTCCGAGTTTTGTTGCTTTATCTTTATTCCCCGCAAAGTTGCATCAAAAAATCAGAAAATTTTGTGAAACACCCCGGAAAAACGATTTTTTTCAGTTTTCGCACGCTTAAAATTCGAATATCGAAAAACGGGGAAACTGCTTTTTTGGCACTGTAGCTAGAAACCTTCCTGCAAACTTTCAAAGACCTGCGTTCATTGAGGACGGAGCCAGGCGACCGGGCTTGAAACTCCTTTCTGCTCCCCTCGGGGGGCAGGGGGTCCGAATTTCGAAAAACCCCGTCTTAGCACGCCCCTACGCTATCCGTCCAATGACTCCACCGAGTTTCGAACGGTGGCCCCAGTAGATTTTGCTGTGCGATGATGAGTCAGTGAGTCAGTCAGCCAGTGAGTGAGTGGATGTCCTCTTTTATATACAGGGCGACGAAAAGCAAATGGTAGATAATGATACACATAATAGATCAAGGTATAGTGATGCATTTTGTCTCTATGAACATGGATCCGAATTTGAACGCTAACTGAGATATGAACAGAAATAAAAATGCCGCCACCTAGATCAACATGCTAATAACTCAGGTTTTGTATAACATCTAGGACGATGAAATCTGGGGGAATAATATGGTACATAAAACTGTGTATACCGTTAAAATTTGATCGAATTCCAACAAGTAGTTTCCGAGTAACGCACTCAACATCGTAACACGTGCTGGTTAGTACTCGCATGTGAGCACTGTTACGATTGTGAATACGATCAAATTTTAACGGTATATACAGTTTTATGTGCCCTATTATTCCTCTAAAATTCATTATCCTAGGCGTTGCAGAAACTGAGTTATTAACTTGTTGATCTTGGTGGTGGCATTTTTATTTCTGTTCATATCTCAGTTGGCGTTCAAATTCGGACCCATGTTAATAGGGACAAAATGCATCACTATACCGTGATCTATTATGTGTATCATTATCTACCATTTGGTTTTCGTCACCCTGTATATATTGAGTGCATTTACATGTTCATAAAGTCATTTTTGTTCTTTTGTCCTGCTTGGTCCATCTAAAGTCGAAAATAACTTTTGACACCTTTGCAGCCTTAAGTCAGCAGATGAACTTTGGGATATCAATCTTGCTTGAGGTCTAGATTGCCGATTGGGTCAGATGAATCATAGTTTGAGCCAATGCACGCTCACAGACAGAGTCGATTATGGGCAAACAGTGGATCCCTGTTGTCCACTCGCATCTCTTCAAATTTAGTTGTTTGGCTTGGTTCGTTGTTTAGTTATTTGGGCGCATCACCATCTAGGTCATTCTGTGCCCTCTCATATGACTGATATCTTTGTAAATCTTAAGAATCCATCGAGACCTTTATCTTTACGCATTCTGGAAACAAGCATAAAACTCATGCCTACGGCGGAATTCCGAGCCCGCGACCCCAGGGATTCGAGAACTGGAAAGCCTACTCCCCAGCGAACTCGGCCACCGAGTAATAGCATACTATGTGTTAAAATGTTGTTCCACAGATAGGATGAAGTAAATGTTTGTTTTCTTTCCCTATTGAGCATAACGCTTACATATAATTTAACATTAAATTTGAATTAATGTACAGCAGTGTACAGAATGGCATTATATGAATTTTATATTTTCTAGCCAGATAATGGAAGCTGTTGCTAGAAAGCGGTACGATGACTCCCAACTTAAATATTAATCCAACCAAAATACGACTGAGGGACATTCGGAACGGAGGCCTTCCTCCAGAAAATATTCAGTAATTGAGGGGTATATTAGAATCTGTTTATTTAGCAGAACATACCTGTAGAACGGTCGAGCATCTGAATTCGTAATACATCGAATGCAGACTATTTTATAAACCAAACGCAGCCAGCACCTTAAGGATATGACACTAAATCTTAGAAGTATGGAAGGTAAAATAAAAACTACTCAAATGTTAACATGTAGGCTTTCTTCTTCATGTTAGAAGGTCTTCTCGAGAAAGTGGGAGGAATGTTTTTATGCAGTATTTTATTGTTGATGGTTGTTTTTGCTAAAGTGATTCTAATCCCGCCGCTTTCACTTTGTTCTTAGAACAAAATGCAATTTGGTTTACAGTGTAACGTTTGAGTTCCTTTTACGTTGCGCCATTATGCGTTTTATTTCCATCAACATTGAAAGAATATTCTAATTTCAAGCTCTCAAACCTATTCGGATACACCATATCCTCTCCGAGATAAGTGCGCTTTTGTGCGCTAGAGTGAAGAAAGCAAAAGCACACATTAAGCGCGTTATTATTCTCCTTTCGTATTCCGAAAACACACTGAAACGAATCCTTTTATGGCGGCGTTCGAGTGTTTTAATGAAGCCCAGAATAAAATTTTAAGAACTTTTCATATGCTTTTTCTCCTTATAAAAATCTCGCACAAAGGAGTTGCATCAAAAACAGCCGTCGGTTACTACCGCTCCCCCCAGTGTGTAAGGAACGCCGTAAACAAGCGCAGAGATGGAGACATAAAATCTGACATTCAATGGAACTCTTGATCTTATCAGAGAATCGTAATGCTACGCTGAGGGATCCCCGGGGTTAATAACCGGCTCGTGTTCATCGCTTTTGATGACGTCATTTGCCACTCGCCCCCATTCGCCCATCGCCAAGCAATGGAAATGAGTTGGGCTAATTAGGAGCGTGGATCCTCCGGGGACCAGCGCCGAGCAAACGCCCTCCCAATGCCGAGCCGACACCTACGCCTCGAGTTGGAAAATAAAAAATAATAATAATAATAAGGGACGCGATTAAAAATGCAATAAAGGTGCAGGTTTGTTTGTTCTGGGAGTCCATTGATTTTCAACGGTTTAATGGTCTCATCTGCTGCTGCATAGTGAATTAATAAGAATTAATAAGAGCGACTTTGCAGGACTCGTGCTCTCTTTGCACCGCGTACAACGAAAGTTTTAATCGTGTAAAGCAAGGATTCTGTTGATTCTAAACGTTCTCTTGTTTATTAATGCCGGGTACAATTACTAAAATTAAGATTAGCAACAACATAACTTATTCATTTGGACGTAATCAGCAATTCGCAATGAGTTCATTTTTGAAATAAACCTTTCGGAATAAGAGACGCCCCATCGAGAACTTCATTTTTCTTGCTCCTGTTTATGCAGCAATTTCGTAAAAGTTTTCGACATTAGTATCAAGCGTTCTATTAATTGGTATCACTGTAGGTATGTCTGTTCTATGTCAAAACTCCCGGACGCATGGAATCTGTGTTTTACCGCAGAAATCCTTTGTTTAAAGCATAAAATTTTATCGCACAGTCATTGAAATTTTAAAGAAGAGGTGATTCCTCACAAGAAAGGTAACAAAAAAAAGTTCATATCAACATATGTCCGGAAATATGTTTTTTATTGTCAAGCCCCGTTACAATTCAGATTGTTTTTTTCTATTACAGGGTTACTTTTGAGTTATCGTTGTGCAGCGAAAATACGAGAGGTGTTCAAATTTGATCTGGACTTTATTTTTTATAAAATCAGGAAACTACAAAAAACCCCACACACACCAGTTATTTCTCAAAGAATTCTCCTTGCTTCTTTACACATTTTTTCCAGCGTTCTGGGAGCATCTGGATACCGGTTCTGTAGATATCTTCAAGCTGATGTCAAAGCCACGTCAAGACAGCCTTTTTCACTTCCTCATTGGAGCCGAATCTCTGTCCTCCCAAGATCTCTTTCAATGGTCCAAAAAGGTGATAGTCGCAAGGGGACTGATCCGGGCTGTATGGAGGATGTGGTAAGATGTCCCATTTGAGTTCCGTCAATGTGTCCATAGTCAGTTTGGCTATGTATGCTATGGCATTGTCTTGCAGAAAACAAACACCACTGGTAAGGAGTCCTGGTCGCTTTTTCCTTAATGTCGGCTTCAGGGACGTCCTCAAAATATCACAGTAGTAGGGTGCATTTATGGTTCGACGTTCTTCCAGAAAATCGACATGAATGATACCCTTAATGTCCCAGAATACAATCGCCATCACTTTCGTTGCCGACGGTGTCATCTTGAATTTCTTGGGTCGTGGTGAATCAGTGTGTCGCCACTCCATGCTCGCACGCTTGCTTTCAGGAGTATGATGATGAATCCATGTCTCGTCGATGGTCACAACACGCCTTAGGAAGCTGTCACCTTCCCTGTCCTATCGCTGCAGCAGCATGGAACAGATTTCCACCCGGGTGATTTCGTGATCCTCGGAGAGTTGGTTAGGGATCCATCTCGCACACCACGGCTGTCATTACAACTATTTCTTCACCACCGAAATACTGGTCTTTTTGGTGACTTCTCTCCCAAGAACCAGAATATAGTCATGCATCGCAGTTTCCATTGCAATAGTGGAATTTCGTTCCATGATGTTGAATTTCAGCTTATCGTGGATGATGGTCTCCACATTGCCAGTGGTGATGTTCAGTATTGAAGCCAATTCTCGGACATGAATCCGCCTGTTGTCCCTTATCAGCTCATTTGTTCGTGCGATGATGCTATCATTGACAGCAGTTGCTGGCCTTGCCTTATGAGGTTCATTGCCGGTGGACTCTCGCCCTCCTTCAAATTTTTGACACCAAGCAAAGACGGATGATCCAGACAAATATGGCTCGGTGAAATGTCTTTGAAGTCTCTGATGAATTTCAGATAATTTCACACCTTCGTTGTGGTAGTGCATTTGCATGACCAGGCGGTAGTTGCCATCATAACAATGAAATTTACAAAAAATAATGTCCAGGTCAAATTTGAACGCCCCTCGTACAATGGTCCGGTATTCATATGTTCATACGAGAATTTTTGTTTCTTTTATGGTCTGGAATCATGTCTTGAAGTTTGTCTCTAGTGTTTTAGTTCACCCTGTATTTATTTAATTGAAATAAAGAATTAAGCCCCAGACACATATTTATTCAACGAAATTCTGCTTTTTTTTTTTTTTTTTTGCTTTGAAAATTAAAATTAAAATATATACAAAAAATATTTTTCTAAATATTCAAGGGGTCTGTCTTCCATGTGTATAAATAAATTATCAGTGAACACTGTATGAGTAATTATGGAAATTTTCGATTCGAAATTTTGACGGAAAAATAAAGTTCACGATCGCAAAAAAAAAATAAAATCTAAAACCACAAGTCGCTCATTCCTTATCGGCTTATGATTAATTTCAAAAACCTCAACGCAAAAGCAAAAAAAAAATGTTCATATTAAGGATAAGAGAAAAATTGGAAAACATTGATACTCGGAAAACCCATCGAGATTTCATTTCTAGGAAAATATTAGAATTAAGAGGGGGAGAAAATTTGAACACGAAAAACGTATGGAAATTTTTAATATTTTAACCCCACTTTGAGGGACTTGAAAGGAAAACCCGACAAAGTACAGAAAACATCACCCACACACTGCCAACGAAAAGCACTCTGCCTCGTTCAGAGGGAGGGAGACGTCTTATCGATATAATCGCTTTACATCACAAGAATTCTTTTACGCCAAAAGCACACAAAGCAGTCTGCATGGTGTTACAAAATACAGACCTTTAAATCTGAAGAGCGTGCAAAACATGCATTATTATTACATGTACTACGCTGCAATCATGTTCCGGAAACGAACTCCATGACAGATCCTTCTGATCTCAAGCAGCCACACATCGACAAAAAAGTGTCTAACTTTTAGTTGAGTTAAGGGAATAGTTTGTTTTTTTTTTGTTTTTTTTTTTGAGACACTGAAGGAATAATGACTGCCATGCAAGACCAGGATGGGATTAGGACGGAAAGCGATAGAAAAAATTATCAACGATTCTACCGATGGAACTTGCAGGAAATGTCATATCACAGAATAAACCATCCAGCATATCATATGCAGTTGTAAACTATTCACGCAAACAGAATATTTACACAGACGCAACTAGGTATCCAAAACATTTTGCTAAGATACACAAGCTTAGGGAAGTAAACACTCCATACTATATCCCCATCACTGTCTTAGAGAACAACATGAATTATAATTTGCCAGTTAGCTTTTATAACCAACAAAACTATTCCTCATAACAGACCAGATATCAGACTCATAGTTAAACTAAACAAAGTGATCCGTCTAATTGATATTTCCATCCCCAATATACATAATTCACAAAAGACATTTACCGACAAAATCACGAAGTATACAGATCTTGCACACAAAATAAAACGCTTACGGGGAGCCAACAGACTACACAATGTTCCTATCATTCTGTCTGCCACCGGGATTATTCCACACTCATCACACAACAGCCTGGCGACTTTGAATAAAAATCCATTCGTTTACATAACCTCACAGAAAGCCAGTATCTTTAAGACTAAGACTAGCCATATCATAAGAAAATTGGTACACGTAGACATTATTAATTCCACTGATAGAATAATGAGATACGCACTCAACATCGTAACACATGCTGGTTAGTACTCGCATGTGAGCACTGTTACGATTTTGAATGCGTAACTCGGAAACTACTCGTTAGAATACGATCAAATTTTAACAGTATACAGAGTTTTATGTACCCTATTATTCCTGCAAAATTCATTATTCTAGGCATTGCAGAACCTAAGTTATTAACTTGTTGATCTTGATGGCAGCATTTTTATTTCTGTTCATATCTCAGCGTTCATATTCGGACCCACAGTGTATTAAAGAAAATGTTCATTCTGGTCACCTCTGTCATTGCTTACAGTTATACACACTTTTTCAGAATTACCATTGATGTTATTTATCCACAGTTAAGGTAATTTGGTTTTTTATTTTGTTATACCCTGTATAACTTTCCCCTCTCTTCTATTAAGCCTGACCCTGTTTTGGGCTCGAATTTGGGAATTGACTTCCGGACTTGTTCCGACCTTTAGTCTTTCCAAAACAACAATAAGGATAAGAATCTTATATTTTCACAACCATGATACTTTTATTCTATCTCATTTTCTGTATAAATAGGATTTTATATTCAACGAACTTAAAAAAAAGTTTGTTACTGACTTCTATCTTTCCGTCTATCCGCACATTTTGAAGGTTCCGGGATATATAGTATATGAAAAAAATGCGTCTTACATCGCTAAGTACGAATATTCCATCCAAAGTTCCCGAGATATCGGCCAAAAATAGAATTTCCGAAATATGCTAGATCTCGAAAATACCGGTCACAGCAACCTGGAAGCATCAGAGTTTAATAGTACACATGAAATCAATAAATTTTTGTATTGACCAGTGGTCAATATTCTGAAGGGTTCTATCGAAAAAATATGATTATCAATAATCGATTTTCAATATCTTTATACAGGGTGTAACTAAAGATGTGTTACAAACTTTGGGGAATGATAGAACTGGTCAAAATAAGCATTTTTTGTTCTATGAACATTGGTCCACAACTGCATCGTTTAAAAGTTATAGCCACTGTTCAAAATGACGTCTTCAGCATCAATGCAGGCTTATGACACACCCCTTTCTGAATTATGGTATGGTCATGTAAATTTTTAAAGTAACATGACCACACCATCACATTACCATGCAAGCAGACCCTGCACACTAAAAAATCTAACGTGTGTGATCGCATCCGGATATGGACTACACCTTTAACGAGTGCACTGACATGTTGTTAGGGTAATGGAAGGGCTGCTTGTCGTCTGTGCAGACGGCAGTTTCCACAACGTCGTCAGCCAGCTCGCACAATGTTTGCTCGGCTTGTGCGACGTTTACGAGCAACAGGAAGTGTAGCTGTGATGCGTGGAGAGCATGGTCGCGCTCGCACCCGTCGTACCGCTCAATTCGAAGAAGCTGTGCTTCGTAGAGTTCACGAAAGACCAACATGTAGCACCCGTGCGCTTGCACACATCATGAACACAGATCACATGTCTGTTTGGCGAGTTCTGCATGACCAACTGTTTCATCCGTTTCGTATGCAAAGAGTGCAAGCATTTGGAGCTGCTGACTTTGCACCACGTATGGCATTCTGCAGATGGTTTCTTGCACGTTGTAGAGAGGAACCAGCATTCCCACAGCAGGTGCTGTTCACTGATGAAGCAACCTTCACCAACGAAGGCATTTTCAACCACCAGAATATCCATGTTTGGGACCGTATCAACCCACATGCCATTTCGACAAGGCGCTTCCAGCAACGATTTTCTGTC
The DNA here is from genome assembly GCA_023313115.1 of Rhysida immarginata. Lineage (NCBI taxonomy): Eukaryota > Metazoa > Arthropoda > Chilopoda > Scolopendromorpha > Scolopendridae > Rhysida > Rhysida immarginata. The sequence continues at coordinate 4,141,138 of JAHWFO010006931.1, forward strand.
AACGTGTGGGCTGGTATTGTTGGCAATCGCCTCATTGGGCCGTACATTCTCCCAGCTCGTATGAATGCACAAACCTACCTCGTCTTTCTTCAGGAGGTGCTGCCTGAACTGTTGGATGACATACCTCTTAACATCCGCCAAGTAATGTGGTTCCAACATGATGGTGCACCTCCACATTTCTCACAGCATGTCCGGGCCTTCCTCACTGATACGTTTGGCGATCGTTGGATTGGACGGGGTGGTCCAGTTACCTGGCCGCCACGATCACCAGATCTAACACCATTAGATTTCTTTGTGTGGGGCCACCTAAAGTCCCTGATGTACGAAACAATGGTTAATTCAGTGGAGGAACTCATCGCACGATTGGCTGTAGCAGCAGACAACATCAGGGACTCCCAGCAGATGCTGCAACGGGTGTCTTGCAACGTACAGCGACGAATGCAAGCCTGCAATGACGCTGAAGGGCGTCATTTTGAACAGTTGCTATAACTCTTAAACAATGCAGTTGTGGACCAATGTTCATAGAACAAAAAATGCTTATTTTGACCAGTTCTATCATTCCCCAAAGTTTGTAACACACCCTGTATATGACAGCCTATACGATGCGATTTATGTATATATATGCATATAGTAGACTCTATAATAAGTATAAATTGGAAAAAAATTTCAAAATTGGACCCATCGCTATGGAGATATAAACTACTTAAATTCGTTATGATAATGATATTTTGCGCATTCTCGTCTGGTTTAATCTGAAAGTCTGTAGTCGAAAATGTTTCATTTAGCTGGCAGTATTGTAGTCAACCAAAGGAAATAATCCACACGAGTTTAATACTTAATATTACTTTTCATGCTAATGTCTTGTTTTAATAGCTTTTTTAATTATAATTATTTAAATTTAATAATCTTAATAATGTTAACTTTAAATGTAATATTAAATTATTAAAAATAAATTAATATTGAAACGGTAAAACCTAGAGTAAAAGTCATGTGTGGATTATTTCCCTTTGACGACTGTACTTATAGATGTTTCAATGTCATAGTTTTTGAATTCTAATTGTTAATCGTTTGAGTAAACCTTTATTTAATTTTTTTGGTGTATAAGCTTTCATAAAGGGAGCCAGGTTTAAATTACATGACCTCCTCATAATCGCCCAGTGTTATTAAAACCGCTTAAATTACGAAGAATTGTAGAAGGTTCATTAAATCACCGTCGCATCACCCTTTAGGTAAACACGGTTGCCAAAGGCTTGTGAATTTAAGCAGAGAAGATATAATTAAGGGCTAATAGCTGCTTAACATTTTGAGGAAACAGAAATTTGGACTGGGAAGTAAATCCAACCCTGATTTTAATGATTAGTGGTGCTCAAAACCAACCGCAGAGTCTTCACTTCGATCTAATTATATTAAGAATTAATTCTTAAAGTAATCAAGTCCAAGTTGTTTATATTTCTCCAAATCTTAAGAATCTTTACAGAATATGCATCATGCAATGGTTATAGTTCCATTAGTACTTTAACCATAGCGTTTTAACCAATAGCCATACAGAAATGCAGAAATGCCTACATTATACGGAAATCCATATTCAATTTGTTTGTCTATAGATTCCGCCCCTTTCCCCCACCTACTTGCCAATATTTTCGGACTCAGCGAATGGAGATTTTGGAGGTCAGATGCGTGGTTAATTTCTAAGGATTGTTGCTGTTTTAATTAAATTTTTTAAATCAACTAGTGGAATGCTTTGCCATCAATCAAATTCATTCATTATCAGCCAATCAAGCACGATTCAGCATAGATCTTTTTCGGTCGATCAGAATTTTCATCTTTGGAGGAGAAAGAAATTTCAAAGAAAATGCGGAATGATAGTCATGTTATTTGAAGCAAAATGAGCTCAATTTAGAGCTGCGCGAATACACTATCATTATGCAGCAACTAATTACTGTTGCTCCATTTTGCTATTTCAAAATCACAGGTAGACCCGGCCATATAAATGAAAAAAAAAGTTATAATAGCAAGTGAGCTCACAATATTATCATGGCCTATATTATGATAATAGGCCATTAACACATCTGTCTTCTTCATTTTTAATTGTAAATCTTGCTTATATAAAAAGTACTCTAAAATTTTTAGCACGCATCTTACGAAGACCATTCTTCACGCATTCTTTTAGCACTTTTCGTAATGAAACTTAGGGCCCCAGAAACCTACTTGAGTTCATGCAACATTGGTTTAACCGCTGATGATCCGATGCCTCAATCCCGGAATAGGTTACCAGATTGTCATTCGCGATCATATCCGACACAGCACGGATGTTTTCCGATGTAACTGCTTCGGTTTGCCGACCATTGCTAGCCTCGTCTTCAAGTGACCGTCTTCCCCTTTTAAACACGAGATATCAGAACGAAACTGCGGCTTTCCTCAGAGCTCTGCCAGGAAATAGGTGTTGTAAAGTTTCAAAACAATCCGCCATTTCTAAGTGTTTGGAATATTCAGAGAAAATCATAGATAGCCATGCTTGTGTTTCAATTCCATTGTGTTTTACTCTATCTCGCCAGTGCGCAACTTTAGAAATGTGCCATACGAAAACAATGCAACGTGGCACGCTCAAATCTTAGACGCGATCATACGATAAGATTGTAAAACAAATTTGATGGGACGAGTGCAGCGTGCCTGGCTAAAAACTTTTAAATGCCCCTCGTATCTTAATTGGCATTATGTTAATAGTAAACACTCAAAGAGAGTAAAAAATTTTTTTCAGACACTCTACATAAATAGGTCCATCGAAATCGACGTGAAAATAATGCCCATTTGTAAAATACAGAATTTGGAACGCTTCAAATATTTTTTGTGGAAGGGGAGGGACAAACAAGCATCGAGGGCGTTGTAGTAGTATTTGGAAGATACCAAAATGTGTGGAAATGGGGAGGAAGAAGTGAAATTTTATATTTCACTACTTTAACCTAATCCCCCTTAACTGGGCTCCTTAGAAAAACATCACAAATTCTTTACAGCTCCTGCTCAATAAACCAACTGACTTCTTGGCGGTTATTTTGAATTCAATTTAGTTCATTTCTTTATTTTGATGCTTACAGGATAATTTTCTAAGTGAGCTTCTCTCTTTTTGTTCTTTATCAGAATATTTGCATATCGACCAGGACGAAACTGAATCTGGATTTTTTTTTAATTCAAATTAATTCACGTGAATATTTTATTTCCTTAAATTTTTTTCTTTTGCTAGGATTGTATATTTAAAAACCGTTAAATGTATTCAGCCATTACGTACAGGGACACATACACCAAAGCTTGCCCCCTCCATCCCAACATAAATCTCGGTAACGCCCATGGACTTGATCGTTCAAGGTTCAGGTTTTCTTCCTTCAGTTAATTTGAGCATGTACATGAGATGATGTCATATTAAAGACAAGGAAAAGGCAATTAACGTCCATGAATAGGAAATTGTGATATTTCAGGGCGATGCAATTTCATTGAGCACTACTGTATGGATGATTTGAAGGGGGTTATTATTCATCAAAAAATACCTTGTTAAAAAAAAAAGTTTTATTTTTAAATCTCCCCAAACTATTTAGTCTATACCATTCACAGTAAAAAAATCATTAAATTGTTTTGAAAAATCGAAATTGTAGTACCAAATGTCAAGTTCTGTTGTTTACCTTTAAAATGCTTTATGGTTTACAGCTTTCATCTTTAAATGGATTTTACTTCCTTTAAGTTAAGCATTTGACACGCCCCATTTCTTGCGGTGAAAACAAACTTCGTTAAAATTAGAAAAGGAGGGAAAAAATAAAATAAAATTAAAGTGAAGTAAAGTAAAGAAGGTGAAGCGAATGTCGAGGGCAGCTAACAAACATATCAAGCTTTAATAAAGTGACTTCAACGACGTTTTTAAAGGGATACGCTTTAATTATTTATGAAATTAATATAAAGAAGAAGAATAATAAGTAGCACACATGTAGATTTTTTCGTATATAAATCTATTCATATAATCGGAGGAAGAGTCGCTCTTTAGTAAAGGAAGTCTGCGACAACAACAACAATATCAACAACAACAATGACGACAACGGCAACGGAAGAGAAGAGTTTCATGAAGTAGGCTTTATTAGCGATGAAGGAGAGTTTGGGGAGGGTTGGCTTGAGGGTGGGGGGTTGATTTGAGTCACGTGCCACGGATGTTTTATCCCCCAACGTCTCCTTTGGACCGTTGCCCGGGCGGTGTAGGGGAGGGCGTCATCGGATCGCTATGGCAACGGGAGGCTGCTGGCTTTCAGTGGAAAAACACCGTCTGTTTCTACTACAAGGGATATTCCAGGAAAAATTTTAATTAAACAAATAAATATAAATGAATGGATGAATGAAGCCAAATGGAATATTAAAAAAAAATTTTTTTGGGGGGACAAGAATAACAGAGAAGGGAAGCGCCGCCGGAGATGTTGACGACTCCTTCGTGTCAATTGACAGGCAAATGAATTTTAATGGCAAAGGAAAACGGAAATTAAAACGGAGCCAAATGGAAGTGGAAGTTTCTTTTTTTTTTTTTAGTGTTTAATGTATATACATTAGAATGGAATTGGTGTTATTGAAGAAGAGTCGTGAAGGGATTATGATTTTAGTGAATCTTTTGAGTTAAAGAAGATAAAAAAATGTCGTTTTATTTTTATTAAAATGTACTTTAAATATGTTACAATCGCGTCGATTGATTTAAAAGCTGTTTATAAAGTGCTAGAAGGAACTGAATGCTTAATATGTCGAAGAAGGTAAGTAATTAGAAATGTAAAATATAATAATAAAGATAAATGAACCTTTTTAACAGTGATTTGAAGAATTTTTTAATAAATTTTGTTAAATGCTTCATGTTTACCGGTGGTCTTTGATAGTTTAGCCGATTTTTTTAGACGCTTTATCAATTTTGCGTAAACATTATACATTTCGACTCAGAATCTTTTAGCTTATACAGTAAGTTCTACTCAATATTTTCCCCGACAATTTGGTGATGACTTTGACAAGAAAGAAGATATCGCAATGAAACATGAACTGCATAAAGCTCATGAGAGAATGGTGGCCATTGCCTGCACGTGATTATTATGATGAGAGAAAGATCCAAGAAACCTCTACTTGTCCTCAGTGACTTTAACCCGTCAGATTCCAATGTAACCTACAGGTGATGGTACTTTATTAATATCTTAGTATTAGAATTTTAAGTATTTCTACCTTAATATTTCATCAATGTGTTGCCAAATATTTATATTAAACAAGAAATTTATTAGTGATGGGTGCACATCTAGCTGTGATTTTATAAGCATTAGCCCAAATATTTTTAATATCAGAAATGTTTATTGAATATTCTTAATACATACATTTTTTAATATATAAGTTTCATATGATTTGTATCGATAGATTGCTCAAGGGCTCATGCGGGCTAAGTATCATGAATATATATTTCATCAGCTAAACAGCCTCCGTTCAGCATGAGGCATCTAGCAGGGAAACTGACAAGCGTTTATATATAGAGTAACAATTAATGGAAGAGAATGATATAAATGAAGAGTTAAAAAAGAAAAAAAAGTCAAAATTAGTAGTTTATTATAATTTTTTTTAGTTTTTTCTATTCTTTTGTATTTAATTTTTTTACTGTAGGTTTTTTTTTTTTTTTTTTTTTTTTAATCCAACCAACCAACGTGTGTCGGAAATCGCTATCATTTTGTGGATGGGCCTAAACCGTTCCTAGCGGAATGAGCTTCCTATTTGTTTGCGATAATGTCGTTCCTGTCAGTCATTACACACGAAAAAAAAGCGAGTGGGACACTCCGTACTTTTAGGCTCTACGCTGATTTTTAAAACATAAACAATATTTGCGTTCATTAATATCAACAAATTGATAATGAATTGGTGAGTGGAATGATGATTTTGCATGGTGTGATGGGTCCGTGGCATCAGTTGCATAAAAATAGCAATTACCGTATTTTAAAAACATTTATTTATTTTTATTTATTACAGCTATATTTTAATTTCGCTACATATCTCTCAAGTACACATAAAACTTACAACAAGTATAGAATCCGTCGCTTACCTTAAAAATGAAATGTAAGGCCACAACCCACGGCTAATATGAAAACCTAACGCATTCTTCCGATTTTCCTGATAGCATCACTAAAGCAATTTCAATTGTGGCCTATGCAATGTTATGGGTTGTTAACATTACAGGTATTTTGTGAAAATTTTGTCATTTCAATTTATAGATTTTTATATTAAAAAATAATATTTGTATATGTTTTTGTGTTTACGTTTACAATGATATCCCTATTTTGATATGATATATTTTTTTATAAAAATAATGAAAAAATTAAATATTTCTGTTAAAGTCGTAAACATTACAAATGTTCGATGTCTATACGATATTCTAACTTCTCCCACATTCATTACAGTTCTTACTGCTGTTGTGATTCGAGTTTTTAACTCTTCCGGTAATGGTGGTGTAAATCTAAATAGGGTGTCTTTCGCATACCCCATAGGAAAAATGTCACATAGTATTTTACTTGGGAAGGGGGGGGGGGCGGCGGGGAGCAGTGATGGAGAGTCATAACTCCCACAACGACCTATGCAACTTTGGGGTAAGTTTCGTTCACAAATCGGCGAACTTCTCCTTCTCTTGGCATTCATTTGAAACTTCACGAAGATACCATTACTGACACTCAGAGTTATAGGGAACAAATAACAAAGACATTTTTTGTGGACACATTGTATCTTAAATGTGTGTTTTTATTTATCTCCTTAACATTTATTTCATGCTTGTTATTTTCGGCGGAGTGGTTATTATTAACTAGGATCCCCCAATGATCGAAATTCGATCACATTTCTGAGAAAAAAAAAATATGTGTAATTATTCTAGCCTCAATCTTGCTTATTAATAAACTTTTGAAAAATGAAAAATAGATAACACAATAAATATCCAAAATGCTTTGCATGACATTTCTGAAACTCCCTATTCATTTCACCGCAATGATAACTTTGAAAATCTAAAGATATCCTTTAATATATCTATCGAATTAGTATCTAAATATAATAATTATATTTAAACTAAATTGTCCCTCCCTATTTCTGCGTCTCTCCCCCCCGTCCCACTGTGGAAAATTAAGCTCTGTTTCGGACCAAAAATCGATAACTTTCTTGTTACTAAACAAAGAGTGTTAACAAAATTTTTAAAAAATAAATAAAAATCAAAAACTTCAAAATTGGTATTTATTTTATTTTTAACTAAAAATATTACTTTCAAAGTGTATGAAAAAAACCTTTCAAAAGATTAGAAAATGACGAAATATACATAAAATGCTTACCTACTAATTATAGAAATATTTTGAATAGTTGGTTAATAACAATTTTTAAGCAGTTGTTTCTATAGGTACATTAAAGGTTAGGTACATATATTATACTTGGGGACCTTCAGGTTCTGAAATCAGTTCGTTGAATTTGTTATACTGTTAACAACACCACGGCTCACTCCTGCCCAGAACTGCCATGGCTTCAAATGAACATCAATAAGACAACAATTAAAATTCTTTCAAATGAACATCAACAATGATTTGAGTTTTAAAAAAAAACAATAAAAAAGGCAATGCTACATGCGTTGACAAATATGGTACACAACCTGTTCCTTAATGCTACCTTTTTTGAAACTTTTTTACCTGTGTTAACGTGAACAAATACGCAAACAAAATATATTGTGCACATCTAGAGCATAGGAACTTTCCAACCATATAAGTTTCATGCGTATTCGTCCACGTTAACACAGGTAAAAGTTCATAACAAAAAATGTATTGCCGTATTTATATATAGAGTATAGATCTCTCGAAAAGATAGGTTCCTAAAAAACTCTATGGAATGATAAAGAGTGATAGTATAGAATAAATATCTGTCGCTTTATTCCTAACGGATTCAAACGGAAGAAGTAGAACAAGTGAAAAGTTCATAGACTTTACTTATTTTGCTTATATCTCAAAACATACAAGGTGTCCAAAAAGTTACATGGAAGATACGTATCTCCAGGTAGGCAAAATCTGATGAGTGTGATTTCTCGGCACTAGGGGGGGGGGCCCAATTCATTGCTTCACTCAAATTTGACTTTTATCCCCAAATTTAAGGTCATCCATTTGATAACTCAAAAACTATTAAAGATAGAGAAAAATTTTCAATTGCTACTCTGTAGAGCAACAGCACATTAGTCTGAAAATAATTTTTAATCACACCCTTCCCCTTGAAAGATTTTGAGAAAATGGGCGAGAAAGAGTCACTCAAAGTCAGGTTTGGCTAGCCAGGTTGGCTGAGGCTTCTGATACATTTGCATTGCAGTGAAGCTCACTGTTGGGAATTTTCTTTCCTTGAGTAACTCTTTCTCGCCCATTTTCTCAGTTGCTCTCAAAAATAAACAAAACGATAAGGGGCTTTCTCCAAACTTTTATTTTTGGATCGGACACCAGTATCTTCTCCTTACGCTGACATGAAAAAATATTGACTTCATATCAACGTAAGAAGAAGAAACTGATACTGGTGTCCGATCCAAAAATAAAAGTTTGGAGAAAGCCCCTTATCGTCTTGTTTATTTTTGAGAGCAACTGAAATTCAACTCATTCTATCGGCGATATCTTTCTCAATTTCCACGATATTTGCTTGGGCTTTTTATAAGAGTAGCTCTATACATTTGGCTAATAAATTATGCAAAAGACAATTTGGTAACGCATGCGCATGCGCAGTTAAACATTATTTAGTAAAAATGCTCATATTTCATCAAATATTTAATATTTTTCTATTCTGATTGCAGGGTGTTGTCTGTACTGTAGTTTGTCAAGTTTTCTGTAAATGTCATTGCATTGGGTTGAAAATCTTGCGTGTTATAAACAAAAAACTTACGAAAACATTTCGACCTTTTTAAAGAAACCTTTATATCTCCATGAATATACGTGCTATTCTCATACAAATGAACACAGAAAAGTAAAACAAGCCTCTTAAGCATATGCTACAGCTACAATGCATTTCAAGCATTATTTTTTACAGGATGATTCCAAACATAATTTTTTTGGTTCACTTCTTTGCTGGTCCCCTATTTGCCTTCGGGAGAAAATCTTCGTTAAAATATATGAGGTGTAACATCTTTTTACACCCCTGAAATTTCAGGATAATTCGTCAAGTATTTTTCTAGATATTCGACAAAACGTCTAAAATCGAAAGTGTCCGGTCATTAATGGCAATATGGTGTATAATTCCTTACATTCCTCGATTTTAGATTTTAATTCAGCAATATAATTTCAGTTTGATATTGCGATTCATAATGAAGGTGCGTGAATGCAATGACTTAGTGCTAATGAGAAAATTGCGCTATTATTACGGAGAGTGTGCTTTGATCAGCTTATGGAGCAATTTGAATTGAAGGTGGATATCATTGAATAGTATGGAATTGGTTTATTTCGCAGATATATAGGTTTATGCAAAATGATGGATCAACATTTCAAATATTTAATTCAAATAAACTGTGAAAGCAACACATTTCGCATATCACTGTTTTCAAAGTCGCCTAGAAGTTCCATACTTACTTACTTTTCCACATTTTTGAATAACGCTGTTCCCTTTAAACCTTCCACATTTTATTTAACCATTGCAAATAAATGGTGATAAATTATGGATTGTAATAAAATCTATAAATTACGGGCAGAGAAATGTTTGACCAGTTTACGGAGAAAATGCACTACACGGGAAAACAATTAAGTCGTATGGTTTGAGAAGTTTTCTGGTGGCTGAAAATGCTGTAAAACATCTTGAGAACCTCGTCGTTGTGTTTCAGAAAAAGCATTAAAGGTGGAGAAATCAATTCGACAAATTTAAAGTGATCGTGTACTGCACAGGCTTAATTGTATTCTTAAAGATGGAAATATTGAACACGTTGTTGTGGAGTCGCCATTTTAGTTTGTGATCGTAGCACCGTGTTTTGAAGCGATGAGTAAACTTCAGAGTCATGAAGTAAAATTCTTCTTTTTTGTTTCTTTTAGTACTAATTAATATAAAATTTACCACAATTTGTTTGCTAAGATTAAGTAAAACGTGGGAGTTTTGAAAGAAATGCCCTGAATATAGGATATGTACGGTATTCTATTGGTAGACGAGTTTATTTTACTTCCAGATGAACGAGTCCGGATTAACGATTTTCTTTCCGCTGTTCATTAATCTCCCGTATACATGTTGTGAAAATTCTAAATAATTTATAGTACGTTTAATGTAACGTGATTTATAACTGCCATGAAAAAACGAGTTAATGATGAAATACCTGAAGGAGAAAATTTTATATCGTAAATAATAAATTGCCTAGTCATTCCTCGAAGAATGTTTAACGCTGGGGTTGCTTAGAAGCAGGGAATTTATATTAAAAATGTTCTGCCAAAATTTTTTCCGTCCGAAAAATGTACAGCTAAGAAAGGATGTTGAAATAAATTGTAAAATGATCGATTTGAAATTCGTCTAGCACTAGTGGCGGGAAGTCTGTTGCCATTCAACAGGCTGAACCTGATTCGTGTTCGGAAGGTTCCTCTTGAAAAGACGTCGCGATTAAATTGGAAGAGAGTTCGTCGTCGTTCCGATCTACAGCAAATGACGTGTTTTATCAGTGTCTAATTTTTTGGTCAAGTGCACGTCAGGGAGCATCGAAGGAGGGTGTGACGATTTTCGGAGCACTTACCCCCTCCAAAAAAAAAAGAAAAACCGACCGGAGCCACGAAGTCGTCAAGTGTGACGAGATTCTCCTTCAGGGAAAATGAAGACGATGGAAGGAAATGAAGAGTGGAGAAGAAAAAAGATTTTTCGTCTCATCCTCCTTCTTACCCCCTTCACGATCTGGTCACGTTGAGTGACGGGAATCACGTGGTGGGGGTTGCGAATTCCTCACGTGCCTGCTATTCTAAATGGAGCGTAGGAGTGATCGAATAGAATGCACACACGTACATACACTGAAGGAAAAGAGAGCAGTAAGCAACCTAATAAAATATCTAGAGTTTGTGACGCATTTCTAATGAAGCTTACAATTTACTCCGATTGTATCACTATTGGATTTTTTCAACTTATTTATCTCGGAGTTGATATTTGAGTAGTGCTGGATACCATCATAACATTCCAATTTCAATGGGGTTTTTTTCTCTTTCAGAAGTTTGGACTCGGAGCTTCTTCTGTCATGGACTTCGTGTCACCTTTTGTAAATAATGTAATAATCTTGGAAAGAGTAATAAATATGGTTTCTGGCAAAGATTCAGGCTGAATGTTTAGAAGGAATTTTACTCAGTCTTTAACCGTACTCTTTGACTAAGTATTAATAACTTGGCAGCGATACATCTAAGTATTAATAATGTGTCATACATTATCGAAAACGTTTATAATACAGTAGTTCATTTCTGATGGAGCTTACAAAAAAAAGTTTGCGACTATACGTCTATGCTTTGCATTACTGTAAAAATGTTATGTTCAAATAAAAACATTGCTATCCATTTTATAATCCATTGTGTTTAGGAACAATTTCTATTTTTTGCCTTTTCTTTAAATATAAACACACGACATTTTCACTCCCACTATCTTCTAAATGATTGGATCAATTGAAAAATCACCAAGAAAAAACATTTCTCAAATGTTGTGTATTATCTGAAAATACCATTAAAAATAGAGGTTTTCATTGCACATTTCAAAGTTGACTTCCATATTCGAAAATGGTGTCGTTTTTTTGTGGACATGGGAATACAAATAAAATGTACTCTGTCAGATTTGTATTTTAGAAGTTGGCTATTGGCTCACTTTAGATGAAACATCCTGTATATTACAAGCAATCTCTTTGGCACATTTATTGCGTTGATAGCACTAATTTACTGACAGATGAATCAAAGGGAAGGGATATCTGTAGCTTGCATTTTGCAACTAGTTATTACTTTATTAGATAATCTACCATGGCATTAATAGTTGATTTATTAGGGGGGGGGGGATTTATCACATTATCACCTTTTCCTCTATTATTTATTCATAAATAACAACTTAGCCTTCTGATGGCTAGACTAAAGACACTTAGTACATACGGATTCATATTTAAGATTTATAAAAATCAAGCAAGAGCGTAAACATTAATTACTAATTTATAGTAATTCAATAAATAATTTTATATGAGTTTTTATTAAGAATTATTGCCAAGGATAAACAGTAATACTCTATACTCTTTCGAGTAATATTTATAGAATGCAACCCAGTACATTAGAAAAGCGATTCTCAGCCTAGGATACGAGAAGATTTCCGGGGGTACGAGAAATATTAGGTAAATAATTGTTTTCCTATCGAATTACCAAAAGTAGTTGTGATCGATATTCTAGAGATTCATAATGTTCCGTATTATCCTCTATCAATGGAATAATCAAAGGGAGAAAATATTTCTGCATATTCGTGAAGTGTGGCAACCCCTCGTGTCCGTGAAAGCATAAAAATCAAGAGTAATATATCAGCGATTGTCCATTTTGTTATAAGTAAAATTTTCCTCTGACTTACCTGTTCCTTTCAAGGACTGACAAGGAAGGAGTGTAACTGTCGCAGTTATTTCATTTGCTGCGCGAAGCCGTCATAATTGAGAGCGCACCTTGGAAATGTTCACGCCGAACCATGCTACTGTCTAAGAGTTCTCATTGAAAGTAAAAGGAGAATCCCACTTCGTGACCATGGATTTACCCCTTTCCATCCACACTGACAATACAGGGTGTATCTATTTGTAACATTTGAAAGGAAATATAATACAAAGGGTGTGTATATGTAATTGGCGAAGCTGCATGAAGATATCTGCGTCCTGTCGAACAGCTACACAGGCGTTATATTGATACGCTCTTCCAGATCGTTGATGTCGTTAACGTAGTAGCGTTCATCACACATTTCATATATCCCTACAGATGTAAGGTCAGGAGACTGGGCAGGCCAATGCACTGGACCTGAATACCCGGTCCATTGTTGTGTCAAGGATTCTTCCAAAAACACTCCTGAACCAACACCACCTAAAGAGAAGGCCTGCGCACAGAAATTTCATACATTGTTACATCATCATACCTAGTCATAATTTCGGGCTTATCATTGGTAGAAATGCGATTAAAGATGACTACTTATGACGTTTTAACAATGTATGACGTTCCCGCGCTCAAGCCTTGTCTTTAGGTGGTGTCGCCTGAACACGTAATCTGATGACGAGAATGAAAACGAATGACATCTGTATATATACGCATGTAGTTTAATAACAACCCCTTTGTTGGGTGAATGAATTGTTAATTTAAGTTAATTTAAGTTGAATGCGACCATTGTTGAGAGTTAAAAATGTTTTGTAATTGTTGAAGAACTAAAGAGACTTATGGCCATATCACTAACAACTTTCTTAACTGAAGGATTCCTTCAGCAATAATGAGCTTATATTGTTGCAGCCAAGTGTTCCTTTTCTCAACAATATCAGTTTATTATTGCTGAAGGAAGACTTGAGTTGATAAAGTTGTTAGTGATATGGCCATTAGTGACCGCTGTAACAATTTGTTGGCTCGAATGTTTTTCAAATAAATCGTATTTTACCAGTAAAAGGGACTTCTAATGTTTCTTAATATGCAATTATGATACCACAGCAGAACACCCTTTTTAAGACATATTCATAAAGACTGGCAGCGAAGGTGGGCTCACTTCCCGACGTTTGTTTCAATGTATAGATACACCCTATATAACTGTTTTTATTTACTAAATAAAATTTTTTAATTTATTTACTTTACTACCTCACTTTAATATAATGTCGTTGTTGATGATAATATGCTGACGAAATTACATAGTAAAATATTGTAATAGACAATGAACTTACAAGATCGACTTGTAGATACAAAGTGAAACCCCCACTCTATTATCTCTATTTTTTGTGAACAGCGATTTCCTTTCAATGGAATCAGATGTCATGTAACATAAAAAACCCATGTTTAAGTGTGCAAATCAAAAATGCGTGAACCATTATCGCCATGTTATTCCTAAGGGGTTTTGATGCTGTTTTGATTGTACTTTGGTTTTATTCTTATCCCGGTGAGATGTTATTCGGTTATGCTGTACATACAAACATAAATAAATAAATTACTAACAGCCAAAGGGGTATACAGGAGCCGAAAAAAGTTGGGAAATGCTGCATTAGAATTTTGCAATTAAATTTTAGTCGATAATCGATCTTTGTCAATCATATTTCATGCTTATTACACACTTTTATTTAACTTGTTTCTGTGTGTGTGCAAATTTTGTAATTAATATTTTGTTTACTTCCCGCTGTTCAAACGACTCCAAAGTTGGTACACTTCTTTATTTTCCGTGACAATACAATCCAGAAATAAAAAATTTCAAAATTCGAATTCATATAAAAAGGATTGGGAGCCTTCTTCAGATTTCCACAATATTTTTGGTATTGTAGTTTTCATATAAAAGCACGTATTTTTATAAAAAAAGAATAAAATTAAAAAAAGACTAAAAAGAATAAAATAAAAAAAAATTAAAAAAACTTTTTAAGCGCACTTTTGCGTACTTTAAAAGTGCACTAAAAAGTAAAATAAATACAATTAATAAAGGTAAAAGTGTGGCAATGCATTTATTTTTAATTTTTAAAGAGAAAATGACATTAAATTTAAGATAGCAGGAAAAATTGCTACTCTTAACCAGGCTAACTGCTACAATTCTAAGTGCATTTCCTAGACGAAGTAAATTATCTCTGGCACTTTCTGAGGTTTTAAGTTTTGAATTGTGTAATGTTTTGGGTGGAAAAATATTTTTCTTTAATTCGCGTTTGCCTCTTGCCTGAAGAAATCTAGGGAGTTTGGTCACAAAAACCAGGTCTGCTGCAATTCGCCTTAAAGCGGTGGAGGGAAAAAAAATCGCATAACTACACTTCTGAGTATGTGTATTCAAGTCCAGAATCAAATTTTCCAAAAGCAGAAACTGTGCAAAGTGTGTAAGTGTAAAAATAAGTATATAGAGAAACGCGTTTTTTTTTGAAGTTTGCTTGCTTTGAATTCTCATGTTGCAGAGAAAAGGGACGAAGAATACAAAGCAAAGAGGGGTCGTGAAAGTGACAGTCACCAGGCCTTGGCTACACACTATGGCTTTTTTTTTTCTTTCTATTTTTATTTTTTTTTCTTTCTTTCTTTCCTCCTCCTCCTCTTACTCCCTCTTTTCTCCCCCGTGTGCAAAATTGAGTGTGGCAACTGTTTGCCAACGGTTTCCCAGGTCCAATTGATCGGGAACTTCAGAGTCATTTCCAGGGCCGTCATCTCCTCTTCGCCGAAGAAAAGCCCGACTGTCACCCGATGAAAACTTACGACGCTCTTAATCCTAAAGAGAACCCGGAGGGAGGAAAGCGTACGGAACGAAATTGGTTTCACTGTTGATCCAGCGGTTACTTTCTACATCCCCTCTCTTCTCCTTCCAGGCGCGCACGCACACACACACATACACACCCTCTTTTCCCTTCTTTTACCCCTTCAGGCTCTCTCTCTCCTTCTGTCATCATTTATGTCAAAGAACGGACTGTGTATTACCTTCCATTCAAAGATAGTTCTCCTCGTGTTTGTGTTGCTTTTGTTTGATGACAAATGACATTAAGGTGGAGTGAACGTAAGTTTTAATTAACGCGTCCTACATTTGACTTAAATCTATTATTTGAAATAGTTAAACTTTTTTAATTTAACTCCTCCTCCTCCTCCTCTTCCTCGATTTGCGGATTTACTCATTATCTAATAATTTGTCAAAAGTAAGGTGAAGAGCAATACAAAAGCGCGCGTCTATCCAGCGTTCGCATTTTTAAAAGGAGCAATTAATTAGAATCGTAATCGTCATAATCGCATTTAAATTACGATGTGGTCGCCGATTAATATGGGATTATTGAGACTCACGGTTAAATGATGTATTCGAATTTCAAGTTTAATTAGCGAACCTCCATTTGGAGTAGCACACAGTGTGTTCGTTTGCGATTCATCTCTTGTGATTTATAGGGAAGATAAACTTCCTCTGGTCAGTTTTGAGCGGATCGTAGGGGGAAGCATTTGCAATTCATTCTTTATTTACGATTGATAAAGGGGAACACAGTTTTAAATGATGGCGGAAGATACGTTCAGCAAGGATGTTGAGGTGAACAATGCCTCGTTAATTATTACCAATTTAAATCACGCTGTTCTGCCTCTAAGGACGGCCTGAGATGCTAAAAGCGCAAACATAGGTTTTCTATTATTAACGAGTCCCAAGGCTGAGGTTCTTGAGTTATACATGTCATTTTAAAAATACATTGACAATTGAAGTACAGTATTTGGATAATTTTTTAGAAACTATCAAAGGTTAATGTAATTTTATAGTTAATATAAATGAAAAGTATTTTTATACCAGTCTTAGTCAAGTCACCATGAATCATTCCACCTCAACACGAGCTCCTTTTGTGGCCTGTAAAATATCTAGGCGGTACTCAATCCTCTCCAAGTGTTATCGAGAATTTCTTGATATGGTGGCGCAGTTCAGGTAAATCGTTATTTTTGCTTTACACCTTATCTTCAACATACACCCCACACAAAAAAAAATAGAAGGGGGGGTTATGTCGGTTGAACGTGGCGGAGACTATCCATCCGACTGGGAAATGGTGATGAAGAGTCTCCAAGACCCCGATGGGGTGATGCGCCCTCCTATTAGAAAAAATACGCTCAGCTGATGTTCCTCCATGATTGATAATGCGTAGTTTTCCAGCATATTCAGGTAATTTGCGCTGTTCCGCCACACATTCACTTTCTCGCTGTTTCGCTTATTTCGCGTGTAACATGTGGGTTTTCCGACCGCCATATTCTGCAATTGTCTATTAACTTTTCCAGGCATAAAGAATATTGCCTCATCACTAAAAACAATCTTGGAAAGGAAAGCATTACCATTGTCAATTCTGTCAAGCATTGCTACTTCAAATCTTGCAGGTATAATGTGAATTTTTTAGGGGTACATCGTCAAACGAGTATGCAAAACCTTACGGATAGTGCTCCTCCGAATGTTCAATCCAGTTATCATACGCGGTGATTTCGCTGGGCTTCTGTAATTTAATTCGACGTCGATGGTCTTCCGCGTATTTCTGGTACAGCGCATTTTCTGTTTGAGCAAGCGATCTCATAGCAGGTGGGTCATCCCTAATATTCCAAACGGTAACGTCGTTAAACTTTATTCGGAGATTTTATTTCCCATAACCATAGCTCACACAACTGCTTTCTGCCATTTTGATGCAATATGACGCGTTGCATGCTGCCGTTCTTTTTATGCATGTGGGAACCAGGCTTAACTCATTGGCTGTTTAAAACACATATGAGCTCTCCTCCAGTGCTTTTATACCACTTGATGACCTATCCATAGTGCGTTAACAGCCAGATCTATGTCTTCGGAGGGGTGTCTTTTGATAATGTTAAGTCTTGTATGATGCGGATGCTTTTGATAATGTTAAGTCTTGTATGAGTCGCCGGCTCTGTTTTTACATTATGGCTACGCGGCAGTTTTTGCGGGCAGAAAAACGAAAGCAGGAAGTGACGTCGTAAATTTTTTTTGCTTTGTAGTTTCTGCCATTGTTTTTACGCGTGTGGGCAGACTTCGAAGTGCCATGATCATTGGATGCCACCATTATGGAACATCGGTTCGTGATATATCCGTCCTGCTATAGGTGCCGAAAACAAGAGAGCAGACACCAGGGCATATTTTTTCGGCCTTTTTACTTTCTGCTCCTGCAGGTGTCCACATGGCAGAAACCCAAAAGGATAAGATAGCAGAAGTTTTGCCCAATACAAACGCAGTGCACCGAAGCCGTCGATCGAGCTACACGGTCGGCTTCGACTGCACACAGTACGTACACAGTTCGTTCATTTCTCATCAATCAAATTTTGCATTCATTTGTTGTTTATTCAATTTAATTTGATTAATTAATTAATAAATATATATTGCGCAACTCTTCTATTAGCGCTTCTACATCAATTTTCTTTCTCGGCCTCTTCACCTTTGTGAGCTGAGTTCCGACATTTTTATTTTGTGAGAGAGAGAGAGAGGACGTCACTGCAGAGATCGTTTTCTATTGGCTGAGCAATCGTTTCTGCCCTGCTTCTGCCACAAAAGTTGAACTCAACCCAACTCCAAAAAGCAGAAATTTTCAGTCGGGCAGAAGAGACGAAAACAGGAAGTGACATCATAAAATGTTTCTGCTTTGTGGTTTCTGCAGTTGTTTTTACGCATGTGGGAACCACGCTTAAGTAATAAAAACTTACCGAGGAAGTGAAAGTGTAGAAGGACGAGGTGGTAGACCAAAGAAAACTTACTGATCGCTGCCGTAGAATCCTGAAATTCAAAATGCGTCGGGCGTCGAGAGCCACGAAACATGTGTTTCCACGGACGTGCGGCCGCTTACAAGGCGAACATCACCGACGTCATTGCCAAGCGACGGTTGCAATAGTGCAAAACTCACTGCCATTCGACTATGGAACAGTGGAAACGGGTGCTTTGGTGAGTCATGAATCTCGCTTCACAATCTAGCAGTCCGATGGACGCGTCTAGGTTTGATGGGTGTCTGACGAACGCTTCAATTGTACCAAGTTTTGATCTTTTATATAATTATATAATTTCATCAATAACTTCATTAATATATAATTATTGGGTTTTACTTGTTTTGTGATCCCTGCAAAAAATTAATAGGTTGAAGTATGAGGTTCTCTCTCATTCTGCGTATTCACTAGACTAGTCCCCAACCAATTTCCCCTGGTTTCGTCATTTGGACAATTTCTCTTGGGACAAACGGTACAGTCAAGTTCGTAGACAGGTATGGATGTTTTTCTGGTTGGGCCTGGATTTTAGTTCCTGTGGCTGGAAAAATGAACTCTTCAACCATGTATCTTGACATTCTGGACAACGCTGAACTTCCAACTCTCTGTCAACAATTTGGGGAAGGCCTTGTCGGTTTGTCCTGATACTTTTACCCATGTATTATATGATGATAGACTGCTGTCAAATATCGGCTCCCATTTAACAAGATTGCATGATGGGACATTTCACTGACCCCATGCATGGTGGATAACTCTCTCAAAAATTTCCAAATTTATGTCTACAGGGACATCTAAAAAACTAACTTATCAACGGTTTTCTTCATTAGAATAAGAGTCCACTGGATAATGCTTTCATTGGAAAGTCTGTGAACAACATCGCCCATAGTCCAAATTATTTTAAATATGACAGGAGATAATACAGACTTTAACGTCCTTTATCGATAATTCTAATGGTGGGCATAAATTCGCTTTAACGATGTTAATAATACAAGCCTGTATTATTAGTTTATGTCTTTATAAATTATGCTCTTTAATCCATTCTTTAATTTGCATATTCGCTATTGGCAGTAAATTATAGCAACTCATTTACGAATGCAGTAGGTCATTTAATAAGCGTAGACACAAGAATATTGGTTTTTCTTAAGCACATACACTTCCTGATTTGTAAAGTTTTCTTTGTAGGTGAAGATGAAATAAAACTGAAACTCTTTGTACATTTTGTGCCCAAAATATACGTGTTTAAAAAATAATCCATCGATGCATTCATTCATTCTCCCAAGTGACCAACGGAAGTTCCAATGCCCCGTCATGAAATTCGATCGAAAGCATAATGCGGCTCTCCAACTGAAATTGAAAATTAAATTTTAAAGATAAAAGAGCCATCCTCCATCGAAACACAACGTAAATTGATGGTCCCCTGCTTGATTATTAAAAAAACGTCAGCATTTTGAAGGCTTTTGCGAGAAATACTCTTTCTGCTCGGTTTTCCTTCACTTTAGTGTGTCCCGCCATTTGACTGGAGTTGCAGGCTTCTGCCGTCGTCTTTGAGACCGAGTTTAAACACTTAATGAATTTTCTCCAACAGTCTATGCTAATTTAACGAGGTTTTAAAGCCTCTTAACGACATTAATTGCACTCTGTTCGCATTAAAACTTTTAATTGAACTTGATGCCTAAGCGCTCTTAAGATGGTCTGCCGTGAAGCCGATGGAACCCAGCAGAAATGGCTCTTGGTAAATAAGAGCCTTGGAATTTAAAATCAACTAGAGTATCTGCTACACTCATGATTATTGAAGGAGAAGAAACTGATTATAATAGTTTTGATGAGTGAATGTACGTATTTTTGAAAACGTTCGTTTAAGTTTTACAGCGTTCCTCTGGGATTTCGAAGCATTGTATCTCATAGACTGAGTCACGTAAACGGAAAGGAGGCAGATCAGTGAACGGAATAAATATCCAAGTTTTACCTACCCCTTACAAATATTCGATATGTTCTTCCTTAATCTAGCTCATGACACATTCGTTCCAACAAACAGCGTCGATGGCAGCGACTGCAGTCGTGATTCTTTGACGAACATCTGAGAAGTGTCTTGGTCAATGGGGCACATAACCTTATCTTTTACATAAGCCCAAAGGAAAAAAGTCATGTGGAATGAGATCAGATGATCTGGGAGGCCAGGCAAGAAGATATTCCTCGTCATGTCTACGCCCAGTTCAATGCTGAGGTAAAGCGAAGAAACGAATAATTATGCCTCGGTAGCTGTCACAAATAAAACTTGCCTCTTGTGAAGTGAAGTCCATCAGTTGTACCTGTTTTGAAGATCTTTGAGGATCTGGCGCATTTGCAGAGCTTTAAAGATCTTGTGGGTCTGCTAAGTCAATACTATCAGTCTTAGCTTCAACATTCACAAATAAAACTAGTTTGTTACCCCCATCTTTCAGTATACTGTGGCTTCATTATTGAATGGCCAGGTTTTGATATTCCGGAGGGACTTATGCAACAGGCTGTATTTGATTGTAGTTCTAAGTGTGAATTATGAAGAACAGGTATTTTCCATACATTGTTTCACTCTGTTAGTCTAATGCGTCAAACTGTTAAATCTAAGCAAGTTTGAGTAGCTGAGGAGAACAATAGAAATTTAGCTTTCCTTCTGAATTACATGGAATTTTAAGCTGATTTAATTAATCGATTTCTTCGTGACGAATAAAAAAAAAGGTATTCTTGGCCAAAGCACTTCCCTGCTAAAAGTATTCGGGCATCTTTTTCCACGTACCCTATATGAAAATGATGTAGCCAGTAACACGTTGGGCCACCACCTTTGCTGCAATAACAGCTGCAATACGACGAGGAAGACTGTCGACAAATATTTTATACTCCTCTGACAGGACATCTTGCTACTCGTCCTTTAAACTGATGGCGATTAGTGATTGGTGACTTATGCATATGTATGTGGTGCTCCAGCATATCCCAACAATCAGTGCAATCGGATTTTCATCCGGACTGTGCAGGTTGGCAGACCATGGCGGTAGTTGAACTCAACTTGAGTGTACTATGCCATTTTTAAACGAGCAGAATGGCATGGAGCATGTTTTGCTAGAAGAAGCAGTTTGATGCATTGTCAAAAATACTGCCATCGCTCCAGGAAGGTGATTTTCCCAACATCTCTTGGTAGCTTGGTCACTTGTCAACCATGTCAACACCAGTTATGGGTCCTACGCCTGCTTCACATAACAAGGCCCAAACCAAGACCTTCACACAACTCATGACGGACGGACACTTTGTATTATGCGAACTGATGGAGCATGAGCTACAGTCAATAAGCAGGCATCTGGATCCACTCCAAAAGCAGCAGTATGTCCTTTTAGGATTCTTCAGCACCATCCACGAAAGAGCGCGTTGGTTTCTCTTCGACATAATCCTTGTTGTCGATATTGCATCTTTCTATTCGTACTTTTATACAGTGGATTCAGGTCAAAACCTTGATTTCGCAAACTGACTTTTCACTAATGCGGCACTTTATGATAACTTTCCTCTGAAAGTCGGACAACTTTTCGGCATACTGGCTAACGGAGTCAATGTCGTATTAGGTGCTATTACATTTCTTGTACATCAAAAGTGAAAGAGTGCATCATGGGAATTGAACTCGCAAAAAATATCCAGTATTATCATCATCCTCTTTCCACTAGAAGAGGTAAAAATACTGAATGTGTTAAATAATATCTGCAGCTATTTAGATATAAAAAATTTAAGTTTATTTTTTATTTATTTGAAATACAGTATCCAGGGGGAGGGGGGGATATTAAAGAGCAAGAAACAATTTTAAAGGCGAGATATGATCCGTAATTACAGATTCTTTTTTCAAAATGTTTTTAAATAGGTTCTTCCTTTCTGGTTAAATGATTCATTCAACTTAGAAGCACACCTAAACATATAAGTAACTCAAGTGATTTTTTTTAACATTATTCACTTATTTTTGACGTGGAATCGAGACCCCTCCTTGCCTTTAGCTATTTGGACCAATTCTGGCTTGTGACGTTTGAGCCATCGGCAAAGATATTGAAATTTTACGGGCCAATAAATTTTTCGAGCGCAAAAGGCGTCGGTTGGTGGGCGTCGGGTTTTAATACACTGTCTCAAGTGGATAATTTCATCGCTGTTTATTTTCCTTCCCACCTCTTGGCAACATTATTGGTTTCTCTGTCGTTCGTTTGTGTTTATAAGATTCCGTTGACAGATAAGGCAGCCATTTGGATTCAGACAAATTGCTTCGGGCTCTCAAGTTTCCAGGACGAAGCGAAAGCCAATAGAGCGTGTTTGCTAAGTTAAATTGATAAGTCGAAACGATATTTCATTAAGAAACGAAAGCTCAAATTGTTAGCAGCGCTGCGGGAGAGTCAAATACATTGCCGTGCCCTTAATATGAATTAAGAGGGGATATCGGTGTCACTCGGATTAAGGGAATTTAGATTAATGCAATAGCTTCGATGCAGATTTCAGCAATGAAAGCATTCATATTTGTTATTAAAATTTTTATGACCCGATCTCAGTTTAAATTTATCAAAAAAAAAGTGATTACTTTCTGTATCTGTGTTTACACCGCCCCCCTCCCCCGTGATTAGTTGGTTCCCGTTATAAATTATATGAAATGCAGTTTTCTATTGTTATACTAGCTTAACGATGTGTTCCTGGAATTATTTTGGGTAGAAAAAATCCAAGTCAACATGATCAAATTGCAACGATTTAGAAGCTACCCTCACATCATGCAACCTCGTTTTTAACCTGAAAAGAATGCTCGGGGTACGGTTACATAGATGTCAAGTGTACGAGGTGTATTCAATTTCTACGGTGTACTAATTTAATTTGAAAAGACAACTGACCTTAGAAAGTTGAAATTTCCGTCGCTTTTCAACACAGTCAACCTGTAGCTGTACACATTTTTCACAACGCTGACGCCAAAATTGTCTGGTTTGTCCATTGGTAAATCGCTGATTTCGAAGAAATTGCATAAACAATGGTTACGTTTGCCATTGAAGAGTTTGCGAATATTAAGTTTTTGTACGGTTTCTGTAATGGAGATGCGATAGCAGCACTTAAAGAGGAGTAATAAGCTTTCCTAATCATAGTCCTGGAGAGACCCGTCAAAGACATATATGAAGGAATTGTGGTGCGGAATGGAAAAAAAACCTCTAACCACAAACAAAATATCCAAGATATGAAATGCCAGACACGTATTTCGAAAGCTATGCCTTTATTCTCAACGGCAATATTGAGTCTCAGAATGTACAAACACTTTTATTCAAGAAGAATGGAGCTACTTAATGGTTTTTACCATTCTGTCTGTCTTTCCGCCAGTCCCTGTATATTTTCAACATCCGTTGACAGAAGGTTGAAATTTGGTAATTTGTTTGCTAAGGCCATGTCCTACGTCGCTGTTTAGACGGTTTGGATTGTCCCAATGGGATCGGAGTTATGGAGTTGGTTCGAAGTGAATGGTAGAAGTCGCGTGATCTTTAGAAACTAATGTCATTTTTAAAATGGCAACATGTGGTATTTGATACGTCCTTAGATTGGAAATGACGAGAAATAAAAGAATATTTTTTATTTATTTATTTGAGCGTCCCACGGGGACATAAACAAAAGTTTACCATACAATGTTTAAGAATCACAGTTAACATTTTGATTTTGACATTCAATAATAAAAATCTTAATCAACTTGTTAGCATGAGTAGTGTGATTGCGGCAGGTGGGAATTTTGCAATTTAACAAAGCATCTCTAAGGGTGTGTCTAAAAAGTCCGACCGGTCGCCAATAGTTTACGTGGTACGATCGGCGGCCGTTTGGTTCCGTTTGTTCATTCATGGACAGCGCGGTCGTGAGCATTTTGCTTCAAAATGACGTCGCAGCAAGGTTCCTCTCATATTTCGCCATCTCCTTTCTCCAAAATATATTTATTATGTATCGGGGATTCGAACACTTGAATTTTCTACTTTCGTCCGCCATTTTGATTCTACTCATCGAGGCAGCCGACCGCGACCGGTCGCGTTATGAAAACGCTCATCGCGACCGAACGTTACTTTATGAATCGAGTGTCGTTCGATTCGGGAGAAAATTTAAATTGAATACAGCCAGTTACGTATGCCTGCATCGTTCCCGCGTCGATCGGACATAGTCGAAATTTCGAGTCAGTCACTGGTGGCTCCAAAACGAGCTTTGTGACGGGCTTTGTCCGGTCGCGACCGGTCGGACTTTTTAGACACACCCTAAGTTTATAGGGAAGGGAGTTGTAGTTATCGATTTTATTATGAGGAATAGTTGGGTAAGAATTCCTGGAGTGGATCCTACAAAAACACACATGTCGTGAAATTTAAAGGTAAACTCCACGGAAAAAATCGACTTTATTTTTTTTTCATCATAACATTAATCCAGGTTAATAGAGTATTTATCATTCAAAATTTTTGGATTTTTCCTAATATTTTATTAAGAAAAATGCCTCGGAAAATTGAAAATTTGCGTAGGATCTTCCATTCCTTCTCCACAGAACACGGCGGAACAAGCTGTCATTTCCTGCCGCGAGAACCTCGGGGAATTTCGTCACCGAGATTCTAGTCGCTTAGAAAGATTCTACATATCGTAAGATTTTGCTAACCTGTTTTATGTGGGAATGCCTTCAATTTGTTCTCTGTTTGGATGTGTAAATAGACAGTCGGATAGAAATTTCACGTTTCATAGATTTCCAGAATCAGAATCGATTAAAAAACAGAATCGGATTAGTTTGTGATAGCGAGGGAACTGATATCCAACTCCAAACGGCATCGTGTGCTCATTTTGAAGTGTCTTGCTTTGTCTACGCATCCGCCGTTTAAAATTCAGTATCAATTCAAACAAGAAATTCGCCGAAAGTAGATCACGTATAAGGTGGAACTAGACGCTCTTCCAACTCTAAACGGGCCTGGCGTTCTTCAAGAACAACGACCGCAACAGCACTCGTTAAACGCCGAAGGAATGAGGAGGTAAGCCTATCTGCTGTGTAAGGCACACGCCGCCCTAATGTGCACACGCCGACGCGGCAAGCAGAAGATCCCGTTTCACGGTTTAATGCATAGGGCTGTATATCGCAGAAGTTGCAGTAGCATTTAATTCTGCTAACGGCCCTTATATATATCGCTGTCACTGTTATCAAAATCGCAGTCGTCACTACCGGTCTTGTTTCATATTCATAGTCCATTGCGATGCCCAACTGACAACTAACTGATAGCGTCCAATGTGTGACGTCACAAATTCGAAACTCCTTCGCACTTCTCGGCAACTTCTGACGTAACAGTTGCCGAACCATGGCACCAGTGTCTATCGCAGGGGGAGGGAAAAAATGAAAGTTTTTTATATATTTTATCAATTTTGAGTAGGAATTGAAAATTTTTATTCATCTTTCATTTTAAACAAAGTTGTTTTGGGTGTGGAGTTTACCTTTAAAGCTTTTATTATAATTTGGTAGTACCTAATGGAGTATTAAAATTCCCAAAATATTTTTGAAAAATTTCCATTCGTTAAAAAGTTATAAACAAATACATTTCTTTGGTATATTTTGCTTAAACAGTCATATCTCAAGCTTATTTTTTCAAATCTCTTTGATATTTTAAAGATAACAAGTAAAACGTATATATTTCATAGCATAACATAAAAGAATGAGAAAAAAAAATTCTGTGTAAAAAAAAAAAAAAAAAAAAAAAAAAAAAAAAAAAAAAAAAAAAAATTTTTTAAATTTTAAAAATCGATTTAAAAAATTTTGAAAAAAAAAATTGACGTCGAATTTATAAACGATTTAGAATTTGAAAAAAAAATTGGAAGATTTTGTTTTTACGCGAATGCCATCAATTTTTGTCAAGCTATTCAATCGTACCAATGGGCTGCTAAACAAGCAGGGAGTTTCCCTGTAAAACGAACTTGCTTAAAACAGTTGCTTTACAGAGAAGCTCCCTATTTGTTTGGTTTGGTTTATTAGAATTTTTGGCGTCGACTACAAAGGTCATTTTGCGCCTTTTACACAAGTTATATCCGTACGCAGCCCGGGACAAACACAAACATCCATGTCCAAGGCGGGATTCGGACCCACGACCAGGTGGACTCGAGAAAGCTCTCTATTGCTATCAATATTGAACGATGAAGAGTTACTTGCTTAGCAGACCAGTGGTACGATTGAATAGCTTGAGAAAAATTGATGGCATTCGCGTAAAAACAGAGATCACCAAACATTTTTTTCAAATTCTAAATCGTTAATAAATATAAACTCAATGTGTTTTTTTCAAAATTGTTGAAATGGATTGAGAACATTGAAAAAATCGATTGAGAACATTTTTTAACACAATTTTTTTTCTCTCATTCTTTTGTTATGAAATCTATACGTTTTACTTGTTATCTTTAAAATTTCAAAGAGATTTGAAAAAATGAGCTTGAGATATGACTTTTTAAACAAAAAGTACCAAAAATTGTATTTGTTTATATCTTTTTAACAAATGGAAATTTTTCAAAAATATTTTGAGAATTTTAATACTCCATTGGGTACTAACAAATTACAATAAAAGTCTAAATTTCACAACATATTTGTTTTTGAGGGGCCCACTTCAGGAATTCTTACCCAGTTCTATTCATGAAAAGAGATATAATTGTTGGGCGATGTTAAAAGGCAATTTAGCATGGAACGGGAGAGGTTGATTAAAGCATTCGAATGGAAATTCGCGTTTGTCGATGGTTTTTGATCAAAAAAGTGCAAAAGCAGTTACAGAACTGCTTTAATTGAGCAAGTTTCATTAATGAGTCTAGGGTTAGGAGGTCGATCTCGTTACAGAAGCGGGTAATTGATGGTATTTCGATAATGAAAAGGCGATGGTGATTAAGTGGTTGTACGCATTTTTAATTTTCGATATAATTTTTAATTTTCGAGTTCTTTTCGATTTTTTTAAACAACACAAACCAAAAGCAAACAGTGGAACAAAACGTGCTCGGCGTCAATATGAAGAGTACCATAAACTCTCCTAATATACTAATTAAAGAAACACTGAAAGAATTTTTATTGACTCATGTGGATTAGTGTTGTCAGTGTTTCTTTAATTAGTATAATGGTGTCCACAGTTTCTGGCTTTTAATGTTTAATTTAACTCTCCTAATACTGAATAATCCATGAGTTTCTAGTCTACCAATAAAAAAAATAATCGTCCAATTCGACAGAAAAAGACCTGCGAATAGGCAACACCAACTTATGTATGTCTACACCCTTCCCACTTCGATCGGACTTGCTAGTCAAAATTTCGTGTGTGTAATCTGTAAATTTGTACTGACAAAACGAAATCAATTTTCTGATAAAAAATGGAAAAGCGGATAAAAATAAATAGATGATTAAAGTATCTACTACTTTATATTCCATTTATTTATTTTTACTCTTTCTTTATCCCCACTTTTTTATGCTCAACCCTTTTTTTACTCCCACTTTTTATCGCTTTTTTACTTCACTTTTAAAAGTGCCAATTCCATGAAACACAGGGCTTCCGATACTTTCCTGTATCTTCTTTGATGGGGGGGGGTGCTAAATTCTTGTTATATTATTGTATTGAATCATTTGATAAAAAATTAGGCCCAATTAGAAACTACAATACAAAAATCACCGACAGCATTCCATTAAGAAAGGGGTGGAACAGTGCTTATTAATTTATTAATTTATATTATGATAAATTAAGCATCTGTATCTTGTCTTTTTGAGCTTGCTCTAAGGTGCTCATATGTAATTAATTGATCATGTGGGGCCTATTGTTTTAATGTACCCATTTCCTCAAGATCTCCAATTTTAACGATCTCCATCTCATGATTATGAAATTATTCCCACTCATAAGGAAGATTAATAAGTTTTAATAGCTTTCTATGATTTAAATGAATCCCCGCACCTTGTGTGTAACTCCATTAGATTTGGTGAAACGCTTAAACGCGTTGGTGTCAGCGGCCCTCCGTTAAAGCTTTTCGCTTTTCGTTTCCCCTTTTCCGCAGCCCCTTTTCATTAATTGTCCGCTGTTGATGGCAGTGTTTAATGTTGTCTGACATCTTAAACGCGTTTAATGCGCATTTAGCAGTCTCCGAAATGCGCGTTTTATTTGTTAATACGTAATTCTGCTTCTTGCGCTAACCTCCCCCCCTCCCATTCCTCTATCCTATTAAACGAACGGAAAACTAATCGAAAGAGAGAGAGAGAGAAAGTTCGCTTGGTGACGTCACCGAGCCATGCCAATTAGTCTGAAATAATTGGTGAATGACAGAACAGGGCGCTTGCATTTGCCGTTCATTTAAGTCGCTCCCGCTAACCCTATCGATCAGCCTGCCGTAATTCAAGGCAGGTCGTCGGGATGGAATTGCAACGGTGGCTCGTAAAAGCATCGCCTCGTGTTCGCCGAATGCAACGAATTGATTGGTTGACTCCCCTCCTCCACCCCATCCCCACCTCCTTCGACCTCTATCTCTTGCCTACTCCTACCTACAACATCCATGTTTACGACGCTGTTTGAGCGGGAGAAAGCTTTTTTTTTTTTTTTTTTTTTTTTTTTTTCTTTTTAAAGCCTGGGCTTTCTTGAAAAATATGTTTACACTCGGCATCGAATCCGGCATTCCCTCCGCTCGTTCTTGGACACTGACGACCGCTTCGAAATCGCTTATTTTAAACGGAGCAACGCAGCGGCGTCGATTTTTTTTCTTTATCTACTGTATATGACTCCGAGGAACGACTTTAAAAATCTTTTACATCTTTAGAGACACCTTTCAAAAGCAAAATCTGCGTTATCAAGAATATCGTATTCATTGAAATTAGATTTAACTCTAATGAATATATGCGATACTCTATAACGGTTATGATATACAAGATGTTCCAAAAGTCCCGGCATAGCCTTTTATTACCAAAACCGACATGAACATTAAACATCTGAGCACACAAAAATGAAAGAGATATGGGGATCTTTATGACGAAATTGTCCGTCGTCTTTGAATTCGCCATATTGGATGAAAGTCATTTTTTTTGCTCAAATGGAAAGTGGGTCTTGTGACACATCAAACAAGACGAAAGTTTTCTCAGAAATTCATTCCACTTGTCGGATTTGGCCCATCTGTCGCAGTTTGGAAACTACTGGTTGATTGTCTTGTTGAAAGAGGCCATCTGCTTCGGAGAACACTATAATGCTGTAAACGGGTGTACTTTCACATGACTAATATCTTATAGCGCTTTTCGCAAGATGAAAGCAAGCAAAATGAAAGCAACAACCAATTAACCAAACTATTATTCCATCTTCCGCCGCCTGTAGAATGGGCAAGTCGGGCCCAGTTCGTGCTGTTGGTTATTTTCTTATCTTGGAATCGGCACAGAAACTTTTCGGACTAACAAGGGAATCCCTCGAACATATATGTCACAGATTTCCACCAAATTGAAATATGTTACTCATCTGAAGCTACTATAGATGCTTGTAAAATAAGAGTGCGTGCGAAATTTTGTTTCTTTCAAAATAAACCGCGAAAACGAAAAAATTTGAGCACACATAGCCATAGAAGGACTCGATTGTTAAAGCGGATAAGCTATGTGTGATTCCCTTGTAAGATCCTTTTTTTCCTGCTCAGGGCAATTACTGTGCTCCTCAGCCCTTAGCAAACGAGCTTTTCTATTTTTTGTGATAAAAGAGGTATACCATGGATAGACTCTTGATGTTATACTTATCAAGGACAAGGATCGTCGTGTTGTGCTTTAGGATATGATTTTTCATGCACGTGGTTATACTGAGCTGTAATCTGTGGTTTTGTTACTCTTGTTACCGTAGACAATACGTGTCAGTCGCCTGTTACCTCGTTCGCTCACAAGCCTGTTCCTGTTACAGTTGTGCTTATCACTTTAAGTTTTATTGCAGACCTGTCATTCTTTGAACATCCTGTTCCATGTTAACTTGTTTCCGAAATAGTTGAACCGACCCCTTTTCACCTACGATCACGCCATGTATTTGAATAGCTTAATTTCATTAGCATTCATATTTAAAATAGTCTGAAAGGACACCATTAAGTTATATATGTAACAGTTATCAAAGTGGAGTCTCTTTATTGCCCTAGCCACAAATATGCTATGTACCATGCTATTATTCACTGTCTTCTTATCTACCAAAAGTACCAAATTGAAGTACATACTTTAAATCCATCGCATGGGTCAATGGCTTTTCAGATGTCATTGTCCATCGGAAGTAAAAGGGATTCCACGGAGGTTAACTCCAGAGAACATAACCCCCTAAATATATTAGCATAGCTTACGATCCGCAACTACTAGGGACCTGAAAACAATTTTTAGTGCTTGGAACTTAAGAATTGCATTCAAAAGTGGGAATAACTTTAAAGTACTGCCAGGAAATACTAAAGACGCCATCCCACCTCTGGAAAAGTCGGAAATCTACGAAGATGTTTTAAAAAGTTTGCCTCCTAGGCAATAGCTTCAGCAATTTGAGAATTACTAATCTGACCTATTCAACCGATAAAAGCTTAGAATGCCCTCTACCAGACAACGTTATTTTTCAAGTTAGTCACCACCCCTGCTCACACACTTGCATCAAAGTTGGATCACTTTCTTTAATTTCGTCGGCGAAGAAATAGGGTATCTTTCATCTTCTCATCACTTGTATAACGGGTCGTTCACTGCAGGGTTGATCGGTCTCGGTGGCTCAGTGGTTGCGTGATCTCCTCTGATGCCCGAGGACGCGAATTCGATCCCGGCCGAGGACGACCAGGATTTTTTCAGGGGGAAAATCCTGAGATGACGCCTTCCTTCGGAAGGGAAGTAAAGCCGTTGGTCCCGTGTAGTCGTTTGCCGGCTGCACGTTAAAGAACCCTTGCGAGGCAAAATTTGCGGCCCCTATAACGCCGTCCTGAAATGACCATGGCAATTGAAAAGGACGTTAATACCAAACAAACCCAACCAAACCACTGCAGGGTTGGTCATGCAGACTTGTTTAGCCTGGGTTGCTGTTTTTCACACAAATTGCCCATCTTCAGACAATGTTCTTAGCCCAAATGTTTTGCCGTAGATAATATTCACCCTTCATTACTAAAGAGAGAATTAAACTTAATTGTTAATTTTATTATAAAGGATTCCCGAATTGCTATCTACGACATTGGCATTCTTGTTTGATTGAATATCATTCTATTGTGTGAGCATTCCTTTGAGTCATTCCGCAAACAGAGTTAGATAAAGTCAAAGATGATCGCAAAAGGAAAACCGGACCTGTTCTTTATTACCGGAAACAATAACTTGATCGTCGTTATGATTTTGAACAATCAACAAGGTTTAGAGGGACTCGTGTCTCTTGCGCTCCTGACAACAACGCTACAAATTTTATCTGTCCTGAAGAACCCCTTGCTACAATACTTGTGATTTACCACAGTCCCTTGGTTTCTTTTTTTATTTTCATAAATCTGCCATTTGTCGATGAGTAATAGCTTACGCTCCTCCATAAATCCTACCTTATGGAGCTTCCGTAAACTCAATTCCAACTTGATAAAGATTTACATCTACACTATCATCGTAATTCAGTTTCATAATTTCTATTATGAAAATAATAACATCGTCACTCTGGTAAATATTCCAATTAGACTGTTCATATCAACTAAACGACACTATTTGACAGTTGTTCTCATTATATTAAATGACAGTTGCTATGGGTTAGGATACTTCTGTTAGCAGAATTAGATGCCGATTAAATTATGTTGTCAATTTCTGCACATTAATATTGATTGCTAGTTGAATCGATTGTCCTCCTCGACACCGACAGGCGCATATTAACCGATTACGACTATTAAATTGCTAATGTCCAGGAATATACGTATGACGTTATTATAGTGACTTTTGATTTTAAAAGATTCCTTGCTTTTAGGGTGTTATAAGTGTATGGCTTGCAGAATAGCATTAATGGAAAATAACGAAATCCTATGATTTCGAACAATCAACAAGGTTTAGAGGGACTATCAGAACGCGAATAACAAAAATACAATTAACATGCCTGAGGACATATAAATGAGAACTGTTCTAAAGTATTTTATTTAAAACATTAATTCTCTTTTGAAAAATCAGTGTTAGAAACTTTAGTTGGAATTATATTTGCCTGTATACTCTTCTTTTCTATAATCATAAACTATTTAAATATTGAGAGAGCGGAAAGCAATGTCTTTTTTTCCGAACTAAGATTTTGTAGATCTGTTTTGAGATTTTTATGTACTTCCAACGTTAATTAAGTGTATATACACTGAGTGAGCATATTATGACCACCCTGTCGGTATCTTGTTGGGCCACCTTTTGCCTTTAATACTGCGGTGATTCTTCGTGGCATTGATTCCACGAGATGTTGGAAGGTGGTGGGAGGAATCTGACACCATGCCTGATGGATAGCACTGTCTAGTTGTGCTAGATTGGACGGTGGTGGATCCAGCCGTCTGATGGTTCGTTCGACTTCGTCCCACAAATGCTCTGGGGATTGTGGGGGCCACCGAAGCAAGGTAAAGCCCCCCTCATGTTCCTAGAGCCACTCCTGCACAATACGAGCTCTGTGGTATGGCGCATTGTCTTGTTGGAAGTAGCCATCTCCATTGGGGTACGCCATCAAAATGACGGGGTGGACTTGATCGGCGACGATACGGAGGTATTCTGTGCCATCCAGACGTTATTCAACACGTATTAACGGACCCAACGCATGCCAGGAAAACATTCCCCATACCACTACACTGCCCGCACCGGCCTGAAGGGTTGTACTCATGCATGCGGGGTCCATGCTTTCGTGCTGTTTCCGCCAGATTCTCACGCGGCCGTCTGCATGATGTAACTGGAATCGTGACTCGTCAGACCACATGATTTGTTTCCACTGCTCGATAGTCCAGTCCTTGTGCTCCTGAGCGAATTGGAGTCATTTCCGCTTGTTGGCTGCAGACAGCAAAGGTATGCGGATAGGTCTTCGGCTTCCGTATCCCATGCGATGCAGTGTGCGGCGGACAGTGCATTCAGAGACCGTTTTGGAGGACCCTGATTAAGGTCAGCAGCGATTTGATGCACAGTTGCCCTTCTGTTATCCTTTACCAGTCGTGACAGTCTCCGTTCTGTCCGTTCATCAACTATCCGCGGGCGGCCACAACGCGAACGTTCAGACCCCATCTTTATGTCTGACCGTCCAGTCTTTAAATACTTTAACGACGGCTGCTCTTGAGCACCCTACGAATGCTGCTGTTTCGCTGATACTCGCTCCATAGCTCCGAGCACCTACAGTCATTCCGCATTCGAAGGTTGTTAAATCGCGTCGTTTACCCATAGTTGAAAAATGGAACACGTCTACTGTTGTCGACTACACTCAGCTTCCCTTTTTATATTGGTCCGGCCCGCTAGCAACATTGTGGCGACGTCCGTGCGCGCATTTGCATAAACATGTCAGGTGGTCATAATATGCTCACTCAGTGTATATACAAGTGAAATAACTATACATCTTTAACATTGTAGATGCCAGAGTAACAGAACAAAATGTGTGACACAAATCCCGAAGACGATCATGTTCGTTATTGATGTTCTACGACGGGCAAGTTGTACCGCTTTGGTTCCTCTCGTGCAAGAAAGCAAATGGAGCTGGAGAAGGTCTTGCTGCGTGCAATTGAAGAGTTATCCAAACATCTTAATGTGTCACGATCTATTTTCAAAAGCTTTTTAAATAGTAAAGGAAGATCAATAAACACAAACTTTCATCTGACAACAAAGCTCTCATTCGGCAAGAGATCCAGTAAAAGATTCTTCCTGGAAATTATTGCCCCATCCACCTTCTTTCCCTGATAGTGCACCATCTGATTAAAATTTGCTCGGATTTCTGCAGCAATTTCTTAGTGGGAAAGGATTCCAAAATGTTGATGTAAAACTGAGCTCTCGGACTTTTCTGCATCACAGTCAACATCTTTTTATAAAGACAGTCATTTTAAATTTTATTTCACCATGGACAAGTGTGATAGATAATGGTGGCAATTATGGGACACCACCAATTTAATGGAAACACTTAAAAAAATGCATGCGTTAGTATCTAGTTGGTCTACCTTTTGCTGATATCACAGCCTCTATTCTGTCGGCCATACTATTCACAAATTTTTGATAAGTTTCCGCCATTCCGCCAAAAGTGCCTTCGATAGTTCAGTCACAGATTTCGCTCCTGAAATCAACGCTCCTGGGCGCAATCAACGCTCCAACACAGCCCAAAGATGCTCGATGGGTTTGAGATCGGGGTTCTGTGCAAGCCAGTCAAGTTTTTTTTACCCCAATTTCATCAAACCATCTGCCTACGACCCTTGCTTTGTGGCAAGGTGCGCTATCGTGTTGAAAGGGAAAGGGGCATTTCCAAACTGTTACCAGAGAGAGGGAGTGCGGCTTTGTCCAGGATGTCTTGGTAACGCTCCGCGTTCAGATGACAATCCACAGAAACGATTGGACCTAGACCAAACCAACCAAACCAAGAAAAGCACATCATATCACTGTTGGCACTACATAGCTTACCAGAGGACCGTCCTCTGGGCATTCGCCATATTCCATCCGATTTCCCAAATGGTGTATCGTGACTCGTCAGTCCATTCAATCCTCCGCCATTGCTCCAGTGATCTCCCTCTTTACACCATTGCAATCTCCTCGCTGCGTTGCAGGTGCTAATGTGGGCTGTGTGGATCGTAGCTCTGCCATGAAAATCCAGTGAATGGAGTTCCCTGCGAACAGTCCTGGTGCTTACAGCTTTCCCAGTGGACTCTGTGAAGGATCTTTTCAGCACATCAACCGATATAATCTCTGGCCGACATAATCTTGGGTCTTCTGGTCCTGGGCTGGACATTTGTTATAGCGCGCCCGGATGACGTTTTGAACGGACGATTTGGGGATGGTTAGCAGGGCTGACGTCTCTCTAATACATTTCGCATCCAACAATTGTACTCCTCTCGAAGTCCTAAAGCTGCCTTCTTTGAGCCATTCCTGCAGCATACAAGCGACCTCTGATATAAACGACAACATTTAAATTGCATGGGAATGCCTCATTTTTATGTAAAATAAGGGTGTCCCACAACGTTTGCCAAGATAGTGTATATAAGTGATTAAGAACTTAATCTTCTCTGTTACAAACAGTGTTCATCTTCTTAAAAGACCGACATTACTTTCCAGTACCCCTTCCCTAATATGACCATAGAAAAAGCTTGTATCTTTGCTAAAAGAGCTCATTTCCTATGTGTATCTGCAACTTTACACAACATCAAAATGAAAACCGCAAAGAGCAATCAAATGTTTGATATAAAACCTTTTTTATTCAGGTGCAGACTTTAATTCAGCATTTTTCTAATAACAGTATAATGAACAAAAGAACTGTTCCATAAACTTGCTTGAAGCAGCGGGCAATTCTAATAAAAACAGAACTGGCTACTATTAAATGCCAAACGTTTCCAAAGTGGTATAATGCTAATTCAGCGATGCCATATAAGGATTTTGATAGCTTTTATACGCTAACTTTGTAGATTTGCTTTTTAATTTTAAGTCGCTAAACGCATTTAATGTGAACTAATAATAGTTTGGCATTCCGGTCTAATGGATTAACAGCGGGGTACTGAAAATTTTAATTTTCTAAAATTTGATGAATAGGGTATGTTTAATTAAAAACAGCTAGCAAAAAACGTCTTAGCAACGGGTTAATTTGTAGCTCTTTTTCAAAAAAGTTCTCGTTTTTATTGGGTTTTTTTTAAAAAATGGTGGCTTGTTCTCTTTCGCAATACATATATTTGTATTTTTTAAATGCCTCTTTAAAACTTCCTTTCTATTCTGTTCATGGTAACCTAAAGGACTGTAAATCCATCATTGTCACAAATTCACTCTTTCCTCTTCCTTCTTCCTCTTCTTCTTTTCCCCCGCCGCTTCTCTTAATTGAAATGCCAAGGATTTTTTCAGAAAGAATTTCTGAAGAAATAAAGTGAGATTAAGACCCGGTGAAAGATTTCAAATTGAAGAAGAACCCATTCTCTCTCTCTCTCTCTTGCTTTGTATGTGCGTGTGTGTGTGTGTGTGTGTGTGTGTGTGTAAGTGTGCGCGGAAATACGGGTTGAAAGGGGTAAGAGAAGTTTGAGCAAAGACGAAGGGTAGAGATGGAAATTCCCCGTTAGCAAACACCGATCCCTGTTTTATTAGGTGAGGACGGAAGATCAGGTGTCTCGAAGTTAGTATACGAGGGACTTAAAAGGGTTGCGAAGTGAAGGAGACAGGGGTCTGCGATGACAAAAGGTTGAAGCAAGTGCTCTTAGCAGTTCCTCTGTTTTTGTTAGTGAAAGATGACTCCATGGGGAACAGAGGTGGAAAGAAGTAAAGGATTACGGAGACCAATACAGCCTCAAGAATTGGAAATGCCTTGAAACGGAGCCCGCTGGAAGGGAAAGAACAGAAGGACGGCAAAAGGAAATTAAAGAAGTGCATTGTGTAAAAGGAATTAAATATTTGGAAAAAGGCACGTGCCAAGTAATTTTTTGTTGTTAAAAGAAGCGTGCGAAACGATTCAAAAAATAAATTTAAATTTGAATAATGAATAATATGGAAAATTCAAGAAGAATGAACCTGTGTTTGTGTCATGAATCAGTTGAGATTCACTCGGCCAATACCGGCGCATGTCTGTTTTGCTGCGGTTTTTATTTTCACACATTGCTTATAACAAACTGGGAATCAATAGACTGTCTAGGAAACTTTTGCTGATTTTATTCTGTAAATTGCTTTAAAGTATTTAGATATTCTGTAGTCTGCCAGGTTTCATATTTACACCGTTAGACGTTTAGATTTCCTCTAGCTCATACTTTTTTATTTGTTTGCAACGATTTGCGGCTGTTTGTTGAACCGATGGCGGGATTCACGTTACACTTGAACAATGGATTGACACTTAGGAAACTGCAGCAGACGAAATGACTTCTCTGTGGCGTCGCCTTTTTCCTACAAAACAAATAAGAGTGCTGCTATGTGGCATTGATTGGAACTTCTAGTCGGGCTTTTAAAACATTGAACCTCACATTATCCAGTAAAGTGCGGAACGTGTTTGTTTTAAATAAATATTTAGAATCTGTTCCATCTTTTTGAATTACTCTTTATAAAGTTGCCATTTTGAAATTCGCACTGTAGAAAATTTAATTTATGTTTGAATCGTCTGAAATCGGTTCACTAGCGTATATCAGATTAACTCAACTGTGTTCAAGATTCTTAGTTGATTAATCTAGCGTGCTATGGTCTTCAACTCAAGGACACAGTGGTCAAGCTTTCATTTCGTCTACTTTTTCCTTCGTCGAAACCCTTCTAGCTCGTCTCGGAAATCCGTTCTTTGACTCGTATTTCGTTTCTTCTCCCGATCGATTCGCTATCAGGTAATTTATCACGTGGCAAGTATTGAATAAAAAACAGGAGACAACTGTCACGTGGCTAACTGAAGACGTCATCCACTCAGCTATTGTAAACACCGCCATTTCAACGTGGATTTTAGTGAACAACAAAAACATTGGGTAGTCTTTTTATGAAGCCAAATTTCTTCAAAAGTGGTTCTCAGTTTCAACATTTACTCTAAGTCACGATATAATGCATAATACTAAGATTTTAAATTATCGAAATGGTTTTAAATATATGTTCCGTGAAGAAGCCAATCTTTTTGGGTGGAGTTTTTTTGTTAAGAAAAAAAAATTCATATACATCACGGATGGACAAGAAGATGTGGCTCAGTATTTTGGCTTTATCAGTCAAATCACCTATCCCCACAAGATTTCTTCCTTCAGCTTTTTTTTAATGTGCACGTCCACAGAGATTATAATGTTGGCCTTACATTGTACATGTCTCATGTAACCAGTTTTGGCATTGTATGAACTGAATCCAGTCAACGGTTTCTTTTGTGTCGTAAAATTTTCAAGACACTCGGAACAGTTGTCGCCACTTGATGCAACATTTGTTTATTTATTGTTTGTTTCTTCCTTCTGCTTTTTGGCTATGTTTTTGGGGTGGCCGTTGAGCTAATTATTTTCCGTTTCTGCATGTTATCTGTAGACTTCAACACGTTAGCCGATTGTCTTTTTGCATGAGGTCGCGGTGCATCAATATTTAGAATAGGATGCACATCATACAAATATTTAGATGAACTTGCATAGGCTTTGCTGATGAGCTCAACTGTGATGATGGAAGCATGAAGATGGTTTTAGGCCTGAGCTTTATGCTTATTGCAGAAGAAGCAGGCTGTGCTATTGATGGCAACGTGATTCATGAATCAACCTATGACAACATATCTAGGTCAATTTGAGATTATGATCCACGGCAACGGTCCCCCACCCTCCCTGACCTAGCCCCCTGCGACTTCTACCTCTTCTCTAAAATGAAAATGCGACGTTTTGACTCCATTGAAAATATCCAAGTGAAATCACAACAGACCTTGAACACCTTACACCTTTCGGACTTCCATTCTTCAAAAATGGAAAAATTGCTGGGCTCGTTGGATATTTTGAAGGTGACAGCGGAAATTAGGTGTAAGGTACGTTTTCTGCTTTTTTACAAGTAAAATCTCAGAAAATTTGGGAAGAACCTCGTACAACAGCTTTCATATATTGTATCAGATCCAGGGGAAAGTATTTTCGTTTCTTCACCCTTACTTTTTTGAAAGGTTACAGTCCTCTCGTAGGATGATTTGAATAATGCAAATTTTTTATGCATTAAAGAGAAATGATTGGTCATTCTTTTGCTCTAACTTGTCTTAATGAAAACATTCAATTTTATTTTGAAAAAATGTCTGAATTGGCACCTACATCACTTTACTAAATTGGAGCCTGCCTATTGTATGAATTTAAACTTGGCCACAAAGCAAAGGAGGCTGCTCGTAACATTTGTACAGCATTCGGTGATGATTTTGTCACCGACCGGACGACACAGAATTGGTTCAAAAAATTTAGAACTGGTGACGAGCGTCTTGAAGATTCTCTTGATTGTTTGGTGGACAACAGCTGGTGTAGTCCATTTATGAGCTCCAAAATCCAGGATAAACTATCATAGCAGACGTATAAGTTGGTCAGCTTCAACGAACACATGAAAACATCAAGTAAAAACAGACAGCTCTTGCTAACCGTAAGGGTGTTGATTTTCTTCATGACAACGCACGTCCGCATACGATAAAGCTGATCCGTCAGGCAATAAACAAACTTACCTGGGAAGTGTTACCTCATCCACCGTACTCTCCGAATATCTCTCCAACAGATAACCATTTGAGAAACAAGTGCTTCAAGACAGAAGAAGAGCTAAAACATGAACTGGGTGTGTCTTTCAACTGTAGAATTCGTGACTTTTATAAAAAAGGAATTTATGATTTAGTATCTCGTTGGGAGAAGGTTGTTGACAATGATGGAGATTATTTCGATGAATAAATAATTCATTTATGCATTAATCTGAGCGCCAATTGTAATATTTGCAAAAACGAAAAAACTTTCCCCTGGACCTGATATTAAACAGCACTTTAGTGTGAAAAACTACCAAAACCTTTATTTTGAGTTGATTTCTCTCGTCTTTCTGAGATCTTCAGTTTTGAGTAAAATAGCGCATCAAGTAGTAGATGAACAATCAAGGAAAAAGTACTTTGGAGTAAGCTTTTTTTGTAGGAAATATTCTTGAAGGTTTATGTTTACAAAGTTTTTAGATGCTTGCCAAATACTTACTCGAAATAAAGCTGTAATTTCGTCTGAAAAACCGGCCGGCGAAAGATACTATTATGCATAATATATCTTGCTCGTTGAATCTGCGAAATGGATTACATACTAGGGGCATCTACCAATTATTTTGGACAACACCATCTTACAGGCAACAATCCCATATTGCAATCTCTCCCAATACTACTGCACATGGACGAGATAGAGGTAAATGCTTTCAACAATATGTACGTCATAAGTCAGTGTGATAATTCCCATGTTCTTCTGATTGCAGTTGAATAAACGAAGAAATACATGACAGTCGGAAAGTGACAAATATGTGACTTTGTACAAAAAAATTATATCTAGGGAAGGATGTCGTATTGGCCTATGTTCTATATTATTTTTTGTTTAAACTATCTACGCTAGCGAAACACCCTGTAGATTTAAATTTAAAATTAAAATTGAAAACAAACTGTAGCTTCCGAAATGGGAAGCTTTATTTCAATTTCCTTTTTTCGGTTCAATTCTTCAACGAAGCTATTCCCAGGGAATTCCTAATTAAAAACGGATTCGTCTTCAGACGATAAGAGGATTCAGATTTGAAAAAAAAAGTTTCATCAATATTTTTAAAAATTCATGCTTTCCTCAAGTCATGAAATTTTAAATTTACGTTGAGGCTCCTAAAATCTCATTTGTAGCCGGAGATGCTAATATAAACATTAACTTTGCAGGATCAATAAACAAACTTCAGTGATAAAACTAAATATACTTCAACTTAACGAATTCGAAAATATTTATTCTAAATGATTACAGAGTTTGAACTTTTAACATTTTTGGATGTCTATGTGAATTAAAGTTAATAATGCATTAATCTCCTTCTCGTGTTCGTGCGTCCATCTAGTTGAAGAGAGACCTTTCCATTCCATGATGTCAGAGAGGGAGATTCAATTATTTCGCTTTAATAGAAAATGTCTTCTGTCAATGAAAAGTATAATTGAACGCATTTGGAGGAGTGGTAGCTAACGAGCCCTGGAAGTAGAGCTTCATTTGTCGGCGAGATCTAAAAATGATTTTCGTTTACCCTTGGCTTCTCTTCCTTTGTTTGATGAGGCATGCGCTGGCCAGGCTTATATATATACGTGTATATCTCCAAAAAAGTTGGTTTTGAGAAGGGTGAGCTTTGTAAAGGGGTATTAGAGATGGAAGAGAGGGCTGGAAATGTTATTGGGCTTCTGCTTGTGACGTTCTCGGGCGATAATGGCTGAGGGCGGTTTACGGGAAATTAACTGACTTTTGGGAGCTCTTTTGCTAATCAATGGCTGGGGGTGGTATTCGGAGAAAATGGAGTTCATTCCTGCAAGGCCCTTTTTCCCTATCACACAACAACCCGTCTCTATCGAGGATTTTACCTTTGCTCTCCTTACATTAGTTTTTCTTCTCATTTTCCTCTCCTAATTATAATGATTGGCGAATTTTCACGAAGGCAGTGAACCAAACTTTCTTGTGTAGAACAAGTTTGTGTAAATGCGATAACATAGGGTGAAGTGGGGTAGTCTTAGAGTGTTTTAATATTTAATTATTATTTATGAGAACAAGGAGAGTGGCTATTAAGTGAAAAGTTATCGTGCTTGCTGAATACTCTTTTTTTTTCTTAAGTTTTCTAGATGATGCGTCCAAGCTATACATATGAACACTTGGAAAGAAGAAATGAAAAAATGTTTCAAAAATGTACAGAAGTCTACTTCTTTGATACTCCACACGGTCCTACAATAAGACCCGGACATCTCTATTTAAACAAAAAAGAACTTTTATCTTGCAGAAACCTTTAGAGTTTATGACTGTTAAAAGTCGTAAAGTCTATATAATCACCATAGATGTCAGGATAGAGTGAAACGACAATGGTGGTGTGTAGCATATTCCTGGAGAGACGCCCAAACCAATTAAGCTCGTGCTGCATTTCATAGGTTTGCCGCCAGAGCACCAAAAACAAGATGACGCATCCACTGGCAAAATTTCCAGGCTAATCTGTCCACTATGGAATCGTCGCCGTGGCCTTGTACGGTAGGGTAATTTCTGCGTATACGCTTTTCAACTCGACATGTATTTATGTGGCGATATTTCCCTTCAGATCAAAAAACGTATTACAGCTCGCACCAGGAGTGAGAGCTATAACTGTAACAAGTGCAAACCCTGGACATATATGCCAGCAACGACATTGTTTGCAACATCTCGCACACAGGATAACTCTCTGGACTCCACATAACAAAAGTTGCCTCAAGATGGTTATCAGATTTGCTTACTCCATTACGGAAAGAGTGCCGCAGAGACGTCTTAATCCAGATGACTTTTATCGAACGCCACGTCACACTGAAGGAATGTACTGGGTGTATCACTACGAACCCAAAACAAAGACTTAGATCCAAACAGAGCCTCCAGGACCAAACAGAGGACTTCTATAACAAGGAATTTCGCCAGGTGATTCATCGCTGGGAGAAGTGCCTGGTCCTGGCTGGGAATTTTGTAGAAAGCAATTAACCACCCGAAACGCTTCCGTCATGGTGATTGTAAGAACTTTATGGCTTTAGTATTCGTGACATACTGTTTATTGAATTTTTATATATTTTCATGTAAATTCATTTAGAAACCAATTCGACCGTGTTTTGTGGATTTTCTAGACGATCCATTTTATCCTAAAGTTCTTCGATAGGGTTTGGTTTAGAGACAAACCACTCTTTTTTTTCCTGCACTCTTGCTCTCAAGACGCTCTTACGATCTGAGCAGTCGAATATTTGGCGATGATTATGGAAAAATGTTTATAACGTCACTTCCTGCTTTCGTCTTTCTTCCCGACGGAAAACTCTTATCTTTGTAGGCTGTGAATCAATCCAAATCTAAAAAACAGGAGGTTTCTATCGGGCAGAAAGACGAAAGCATGAAGTAACGTCAAAAACTTTTTCTGGTTTGTGTTTCTGCATTACTTTTACGCATGTGGGAACCAGGCTTTCATCAGCTTGTCCATCAAAAACTGCGTACCATAGCAGCGGGTTTATGGGAGAACCTCAAGCAAACGACGGAATCCACTGTCAGTAACATAACAGTTGATGAAAAGCTCCATGATCTATGCTTCAAAGGTCTGACTGTTACCCATACACCAAAAGAATACCGCTGTAAACGCGAAACATCATCTTGTCAGGCGAAAAAACTTTCCTGATCAGTGTTGTAATAAGATAATGTGGAACGATAATTTATGTTATACCCTTTTAAATGGGTTATACTGTTCTCATTTACTGGGATACGTTTTCTCAACAGTGAAGTTCTTTAGTGTAATGTAATAGCCTGGACTTGTTTCTCGTGGTTTACGGATCCACAGGTGGTGATTGATGGAATCATCAATACCTAACGCTCTCTAGACATCTTGGTGAATTATACGATTCCGGAAATGTGGCAGCAATTCGGTAAAGAGCTGTTTGTCTATCAGCAGGAAGAGCGGGAGAGCAAAAACTGGCACTGTGCTATCAGACAGTCGGAAAGTGTGTCCGATTGATACTATGTGCCCGTTTTTAAATGATCATGCAGTGTATATTGGAAGCGCTTAATTGTTCAAAATGTCCTCGTATTGTACAACATTCTTTGTTACGTCTCTAATAAACATTTTACTCACGACATAAATCTGGAAGAAACTATTCTCCGGGCATTAGCCGGATTCAGCAACCGCCTCCAGAATGGTAGTGAGAACTCGAGTCGAGTGAGAACTCTCACAAAGGCTCTTTTTCAT
Organism: Rhysida immarginata; assembly: GCA_023313115.1. Lineage (NCBI taxonomy): Eukaryota > Metazoa > Arthropoda > Chilopoda > Scolopendromorpha > Scolopendridae > Rhysida > Rhysida immarginata. Next base: position 4,185,031 of record JAHWFO010006931.1, read on the forward strand.
TCTCTGCCGATAGGATTAGTGCTTCTTAAACAATGTCAATCGGAGTCTTCATTTGTTGAGATACTCACCAAATTGTAAACTGTTGTACGACCATATTAACCCTTATCATGTACTTACGATAATTTCTTTTTAGTTTGTGTGAATTTAAACAATGGCAATTGCGATTTGCTTATATAGTTCTGCGAAAAATCTCTTGACCGTTCTGTTAACTTTAATGATTAACCAGGCTGGTTTTTGGTAAATTTTCTTTTCGATTTTCTTAAGACGTCATTTACTTTTGAACTCAGAAATCCTCGAATTTGATCGCATGGTTATTATATCTTAAGGAGAACTCTATGGTCACACACAACTTTATTTAATTGGAAATATTAGCGTATTAATAACATCGCGGTATATTTAATTTTTTTTAATTCGAACCCTAAATTGCGTAACGTCAACGGAGGCATAGGTCTTTAAGTAAATTAAAATTTATGTATATATTGAAGAGATTAATCTCGTATGCGATGTGTTAATTTAGACTGTGAGGCAAGACCATGCCTCCGCTGACGTCACGCAAGATGGACGCCTCGCTATTGGAAATTGCGTTCGGAATCTTCGTTTTTACACACATTTAGGATTAGAATTAAAGTTTTAAATATGCCACGATATTATTTATGCGCTAATCTTTCGATTTAAATAAATTTGTATGTGATCGTAAAGTTGTACTTTTAACAATCATTTCACTTTCGAAATCTGTTAATTGTGCGGAACGTGAAATCTTGTATTTCCAGTCAATGGACAATATGAATAATTTCAAACATATCACGAATTGATACAGCGTAACGATGGAGCAATAACGAAAACTTGTCACTCTAACCGATACAAGGGTGCATCTGTGAATAATGTAAGCGTTATTAAATGTTTAATATCTGTCAAAAATATGCGCATAAACGTATTTTAGCAAAGGGACAAACAGTTGAAGCGTATGTATGGCTAATAAGCTTCTGAGCTCATCAGGCGAGCGACGCTTTCACTCCGTCGCTTAATAGAACGATTTGATTTTCGATTGTGGTGGACCCTTCGGAAATTGACAATATCGAATGGATAAGCAAATAAATGAAATCGCATGTTTAAAGAAGGAATGCAAACTCGAAAATATTCTTATGGATCAAAGCAAAGTGACTAACAAATTTTTACGAAACTGTTCATTGTATGTTGAATAGTTTCTACAGACAATACGTTTGCATTGGAGTCCCGTTAATCCGAACTAATTGGATCCGAGGACCGTTCGAAATACCAGATTTTTGGATTAACCGAAATCCTATCAAATTTAAGGTTTGCTGGAACCAATAACAAGTTGATGGTGGCGAGTGATGGGTAATCCTCCTCAAGGCCCCATCGCCTCCAAGGTGAGTCATTGCATCTGTTCAGTCCTTGTCTTTTTTTTTTTATCTGCATTTGTACAGTATTTTTTATATATTATAATGCAAAAAATAAGGATATTACAACTTAGCTTTGTATTTTTGCTTAGCATTATTTTTCTCATTCGTTCGAATATAACCGGATTTTTGGATTAGCGGGAACTCACTGTATTTAAACTCATCGTCAAAAAAGATTGCACCCATAAAAAAGGTTGCAAAATTTTTAGACTTTGGGTATCTTCGGAATACCATATCCAAACACCATAAGCCACTCTGGGAATAATAAATTGTTTTGACTTTACAAACAATCAAAAAAGTTTTCACATCACTAAAAAAATTCACTAAGCGTTTTGAAATTCCTAATAATCTGCTGTTACTTGTGGCTGTCCTTAAAAATTATACCCGGGTCCTTAATTTCGTTTTGACGCTGAATTTTTTGATGCTCAAGCTCATATTGGAATATGAAATTTGTTGTTTTTCTTGAATAAACCACAAAAGCAGATTTCTCAATGTTTAAATTAAGACCATTGTTGGCAAGCCATTGGTGAATAGAAGATAATGCTGATTGCAGCTTTTCCGAATCATTCCAGTTCTGTTATACATGTAAATATTGTTATATCGTCAGCATATAATAATATTTCAACATCCAATTCTCGAAATAGCAAATAAGTTACGAAATCTGCAATATATAGATTAAAATAACAACGGACCCATTGGTGAACCTGTGGTACTCCACTAGCGATTTTTCTTAAGTATTTGTACATAAAATTTCTAAAGAAAGGAATGTTCTCTGTAAATTCAAATAATTTTTTTCCAATTAATGTTTTAATAAATGACATCAAATTTTATTAATATGATTGTCGGTGCCTTATAAGTAGTTTGTTTTATTTCATGCTTAGAAATTCCGGGATTTGCTCGAATTAGTTCATCAAGTAATTGCAAGTCTTCTGGTGCCCTTTTTGTTTTTACCGTTTAACGATTCTATTCACAGTAAACAGTTTCTTAAGTATAACTCGGGAAGGATTTGAAATTTATTTGAAACTCTTGCTTTTTTAAATTAAGTTTTCTATGTTGCTTAAAATTAATTTAAAATATATATATAAGCGAGTACGTGGCACTAATTTTTTTGTTAAATGTGACGGTTCTCCACAAGCATAGAGACGGTAATTATACTCGTACTGAAATAAAGATATAAACTGTCAAATGAAGATATTTTTTTCCATTTAAAATAATGAATAGGTTTTCTTACAATAATTACAAGTCCTGGCCGCCAGCATTTCTTTTTTTTTTTTTTTACCTTTCTTTCGATGCATTTTTTTACCTTTCTTTCGATGTATTTCTTTCTGTCCAACAGTTCGCAATACATTTACATTATGTACGAAATTCAAATTTTAATCGTATAATTGTTACGCTGTTCGAATAAGAAAAAGAAAACACATTGTTGCCGCATTTCATTCAGTTTAGTGATGCTTATCTTTCAAAGTACTCCAGCGAGAGGCTTTTAAAATCACAATATTAAAACACAGGGCTTTTGGCGACCGTGGGGACGCACTTCCTAAATTTCTGGACATCTTCACTGTTTGATATTTCTATTTATAATTCCATACAACAATTTTGCTGCTCTTCTCAAGATGAATAACATTTCATACTATAAAAAATACACACTACTTATTCATTCACCCAGCTATGATTGATAAAAAGGTGCAAAATTGTTTGTTGCCCGCACTCTACATTTTCCTGGAAATTGCGTCCGCTTTTGAAATCAATTTGTGCAACTAGTAACTCCGAATTAACAACAGATGCCCGGTAATGAGATTACTGATTCGATCCATCACAGAGTTCGATTGAGTAAACAATCCTTCCCATCCGCGTACATTGACAGTAACCATAACTGCATTGGCTCCAATCTACCATACAACTCTTATAAATTAGACTAATGAATGCGACTCAATTCGATTTTAAAATAAATTTAATTTTCGCTCTTTAGTAACGCTTAGTGCTTGATGAATTTGCATAACTGTTTTGGTGATGTTGTTATTTTGCTTTAATATACCTAAGTTATTGTTGTTATCATTAACCGATGACATTTATGGTCCAGACTTCTTGTGTAACGAAAAAGCAATTTACTGAAATGTGACGAAGATGGAGGCTCAAACTAGATTTCCGAGCTAACTTCCAGTGATTCGATTACCACATTCATGATCAATTAAGGTGTCACGTGTTGGTTGACGCAAACGAGTTGGTCGAAAATGTCATTCAGGTACCATGCCACAAAATATTTCGGGAATGTTTCAATATTGAGTGATTGAATAAAATTTATATTTCTTTAAAGTTAATATTGGGAATTGCGATGAACGAACATTTTCTATCGATAAATTTGAATTGAAAATGTGAAACTGATTCGAATTTAAGTCCCCAGCCCTAAACTATTGATTGAATTAGGGCCTAGATTGACTTACTGCTACTAGATTGATTTCAAACTTTGAAAATATCTTCATTTCACATTGATGTCCGCTTGTTTCATTTACATTTCCGTAATTTAACAAAAAAGAGCATGATCATCCATCACTGTCGTTGTCAATTTCAACAAACTTGCATTCAATGACATTAATCTAAAGCAGCGAATAGAACACTCGTACTTCTGGAGGTAATTTAAAAGTGTTCGTGAGCTAAAAAAAAAAACAAAAAAAACAAAAAAACTTTCCTACGGCAAATCGATATTGCTTTGTTTTTAATAAAACTAAGAGTGTGGGTTTCTGTTGTTCTTGTATAGTTTTTTTTTAATATAATGTTCTTTGGCCACGTTACAAAATTTTTGGCGCCCGTGACGAGCTTTTCCCATTCGTTTCTCTCCACCGAGGATAGAGTCAGAAGATTGAAGTTTAGAAATTCCTCATCTAAAGGGCTCCTATTCATTATGTCACACTTCGTTTGGCCACATTCAATTCTCCATGTTAAATATTTCATCAAAATCTTTTGTCTAAATGTTTCTTTATGAAACCGTATGCAGACGTTGGTTTAGTTTATGTGAACGAAATTTGAATGCTTTCTACTGCTATTGAAACTCCATTCGTCCGTGTTCTATGCGTTGGCCTTACATCTTAGCCATGACATTGGAGTTTCTCTGCAACAATACACGCTAAAGGGCACAGATAGGAATGCTGCCCCATCCGTCGATTCCTATGGCCATCGATATTAGAAAGCGGTATTATCATCTCCTTGTTAAAATTGGTGGATGTTAAAAGAACGATTGTCTTGAGTGAAAAATATTGAAATAACCTGCTCACTGGGGAGCTACAGATGTTACATTTTTTACAGAATCGACCGCGAGGGGGAAGCAGAAAAGAGTGTTTTTTGTTTCAGAGAGAGAGAGAGAGAGAGAGAGAGAGAGAGAGAGAGGGGGTGGGGGAAGAACGCCAATTGAAAAATTTCGACAAATTCTTTAGATTGACTTTTATACTATCCTGTACTACTACAGTCATTAAGTTCGTGGACTGTTTCTTTTCTCGCACAATATTACAATGTTTGCACACACGCTTACTAGGGATGTTATTCCCGGTATTACCGTTGGATGTTAACAATCAATGTTTTTCCGTTTGTTGGAAACAATGAAGGTTGGATTGTTGCTACATCCCCGATGATCAGATGACTTTTTCGCTTCCAGGCCTTGTTATCTCGCTGGCCCAACACCACCGAAAGAGAAAGCCTGAGCGCGGAAACGTCATACATTGTTTAAACGTCTTAAGTAGTCATCTTTAATCACATTTGTACCAATAATAAGCCCTATATTATGACTAGGTATGATGATGTAACAATGTATGAAATTTTCGCGCTCAGGCTTTGAGTAGAGGTGGTGTTGGTACAAACGAGTGCACGTCTTCGTTCCATAACGTAATAAAGGTGTGTTCAGATCTATCTCTTGCTGTATACCTACTTTTTGTTCATTCGGATAACTCCTGTGGGTGGGGTAAGTTCATTGCAAAGCAGTGTACAAAAAGAACGAAAGTTGGAGTGGGCGTGTCCAGTTAAACTTCCTATTTCAATTGTTAGACATTGTTGCCGAAGTAGAATCAACAATGTCTAACAATTGAAATAGGAAGTTTAACTGGACACGCCCACTCCAACTTTCGTTGGATAGAGTATAATCTGTTTATTTAATACTACAGTATAATTCTCTTATCCGTCTGTTTGTCCGAGGCCAACAAAGAAAGTCACAACAATCCATCCGAAGACCATTGTTGTAGTTAGACTATACTCAGCCATTGTTATTAATTAAATAAACTGAAAATAATAATAATAATTCTCTTGGTCTGTCCAAAGCCAGGGATTGTTTTGGTATGATAATATTCAGTTGTGAATTGTTGTGAATTAAATAAATAAACTGAAAAAAGTTTTGTGTTGATTTTTTATATGCAGTATATTGTTGCAGAATATTAAGTTTTAAGAATGAAAAATACAGGTCTAGGAATAGCAATAAGCCTCGAGATCGTAGATTGTAGTGACCTCTAGTGGCGTGTTTGTAAAAAATGATAGTGATAAGCATATACAGGTTATCGCATAGTGATCTCTTCTAATCAGTTATGGGAAAAAAAATAAGAGAGTTGGAAGGACCATTTTTTGCGTTTATGGATGCAGCCGCACGTAAGGAAAAGATTCGAAGGCATCATTTTATTCATTTCTAAACGAGAAATGGCATCAAGACAGAAGAAAAAAGTGGATCCAAGCTGTAAAACGAGAGAAGAAAATATTTATTGTTCTAAATTTTATATTACTGAATATTTAATTAAATTATTGCTATTTTAATGTATGATTTCAATTCATTTCATTTCATTTCATAATCCCACAGACTAGATACCAACACAATACTCGAAAACCTGCTCCACACATTTCGTTGGCAACAAGAAAAGTGAGAACCCAAATCATCCATCATAATTGCCCACAATATTTATCCATTAAAAAAAACAAAAGAACTCTCACTTCTAGCTGAACAATGTTATCTACGCCTTGTAAAACGAACCAAGCGAAGTAAAACCGACAGGAAGATACATGGTGGAAAATGAGTTTTCCCATGATCTCTTTCTTGTTTTATAAAAATAAACTACTTCTGCTACATGTTTACATTTTTGTGATGCCCCTGCTTTACACTCACATATACACTGTCATATCAATGAATTATGACCAGCACCCCTTCAAGGCACACGCATGGTTCGCCCCAACAACGATTACACATTGCAAAATTTGCATAACAGGCTGAGAAAGTTTTAAAGCTGGTGCATCAAACGGCAGGCTCACGATCCTCAAGATGGGTAAACATCCGGATTTAACGGACATCCAAAAAGGGATGATAATAGGCTATCGCAGCAAGGGTGGCACCATCTCCGAAACGGCGCGATTTGTGAACTGTTCACGGTCCGCTGTAATGAAGGTGTGCAAAGAGTGGACAGCAGGGACAGAAATCGCGTCCCAACGCCATCACTGTAAAGGGTCACGAGCCATCGACTGACGGGGTGAGCGGCGCCTACGACGACTCGTAAAAGGTGACAGGGGAGCCACAGTCCATCAACTGACCACCAGATTCAACATTGGTACCAACACACATGTATCCGATATTACCGTCGAACGCACCCTGCTACGGATGGGCCTGAACAGTCGACGCATGGTTGTTGTTCCCCTGTTGACCAGGGGTCATCGTCAACGACGCCTAGACTTTGCATGTGAGCACCGCCATTGGACCACAGACGAGTGGGCTAAGGTCGCCTTCTCCGACGAGTCAAGGTGTATGCTCCATAAGATTGACGAGCGATGGCGAGTGCGTCGTGAACGTCATGAAATGAGACTGCAGGAGGCTATTGTGGGCCGGTAGTGTGCATGTGAAGGTAGTGTGCATGTGTGGGGGATCTTCTGTTGGGAGCAGTTAGGTCCACTGATTCGTCTAGAGGGCAATTTGAATGCCTGTGGCTATCTGTCAATCGTAGTGGACCAGGTGCATCCGTACATGCTCACGATGTCCCCCCAATGTGATGGAGTGTTCCAGCAGGACGATGCATCCTGCCACAAGGCACGTCTCCTTCTGGATTGGCTCCAGGAATACTCTACTGACTTTCAAGCGTGCCCTTGGCCCGCTAATTCGCCGGACATCGATGCAATCGAACATCTGTAGGACCCTCCACCTATGATTCTCGAAGCTCTGTGGACAGCGCTTCAAGCGGAATGGACACATACCGCGCACTTCTTGCGTCCATGCCACGACGCCTAGCAGCAGTTGGCTACTCCCATTACTAAGCGGGTGGTCATAATTCAGTGATATGACAGTGTATAACCTACTATGGTTCTTGCTTCTTAAGCAGAATAAAAGCAGATGTACAAATGAATATTGGCTAAATATTAAAACAAAAAAAATCACATTTAAAGAAAATTATACATATCTCAATTGTCACGTTATAAGGCACAGAATTCACTCTGGTGTATCGTAAATATTTTCCTTATATATGACTCTGGTATATCCTTAGACTCGGTGTCGGCATTTCTCTTCTCTTTGACACTAAACACATGTCCCCTCTTTAATAAGTCTAGGCCTTTATCGGAAGTACAATTTCTAAAGTAATTGTTGCAAAAAATTCCGTTGAAACCAACAAAAATTTCTCTCTGCGATGCCATGAACAAATATTTCTCAATGCTTTGTGCTTGTGAAAACTATGTGTGTTATCACTATAGTTTTATTTAATTATTGACGCGAGAGGCGCCGTTGTTCCCAAACTATTTACGATCTCGAGGCTTATAAGTAGTGTTTTTATTGCGATGTCACCGCGTTTAGAGAAACTCTCATTTTCAGGACATTGAAACGACTACTAAGTGTCGTCATGGTAGTCGTTTCAATGTCCTGAAGATGAGAGTTTCTCTAAACGTGGTGACATCGCAATAAAAAAGTTACCTATTGCTATTCCTAAACCTGTATTTTTCATTCTTATTACTACAGCAATACAGACCAATATGCAACTCTTGAAAACCATTGATGCTCCACTTTCATTTCTTTACCCTTCAACCTGTACGTTTGACACCCGCCATGTGACGGGTAGAATTCTAGTAGAAGATATTATAGCAAGTTTAAAAACAATAAAAACACAAAATTACTTTGAATATAACAAAAATTTTATGAACAACCATATGGACTAGGAATAGGAAATCCAGTAAGCGCAATAGTTTCAGAAATTTACCTACAAAATCTAGAAGAAAATAAATTAAAAGAAATTTAAAAAAAAAATTTTTTAAATTTCAAATGTACACAAGATATGTAGACGATAGTTTATGTATATTGGATAAATCAATTGAAATAGACTTAAAAAAACTAGATGACATATGAAGTAGAAAAAGATGATAAATTTAATTACTTAGACATAATGATAGAGAAAATAGAAGATAACAATAAAATAAAATTAGAATATAATATTTACAGGAAACCAACAACAACTATTAAAGGTATATACAAAAATTCAAATCAACCATGGAGCCATAAAAACTCAGCATTTAGAAATTTAATCAATAGAGCTCTAAAATACCCTATAAAGAAGAATATAGAGAAAAAGAATTAGAAATAAGAAAAGAAATCGGAATAGGAAATGGGTACAAGGAAGATCAAATAAATAAAACAATAATTAACATAGCAACAGAAATTAGAGAAAAACAACAAAATAATACAAACATTAAAGAAAAAGAAAAAGAATTTGCTTAACTTTTCAAGGAAACGTAAGTTACAAAATTAAAAAAAAATATTTCAAAAGAAAGAAATAGAAGTAGCCTTTAGGTCCAAAAATAGATTATTAACATTATTAGAAAACAAAAGAGAAAGTTTAGAGAAAGCACAAAGTGGGATATACGAAATTAAATCTAAAGAATATAACAAAATTTATATCGGAAAAACTTATCAAATTTAGAAACTAGATTCAAACAACATATATCAAAAATGCATTAAAAATCTCCAACTATGTAGAACACATTCTATCAAGCAAACATGAAACCGGGAATTATGAAAAAAGAATGCAAACTAATCTACAAAATTAATGATAAGAGAAAAATAATAATCATCGAAAATTTATTTATCTTTATGTTAAACAAATATTATCCACAAGAAATTTTAAATAATATGGATTAGTAAACAGCAGTTTATCTTTCAACTAAATACTACAAGAAGTGAAATAAAAGAATTATTAAGCAAAAACAAAAGATTACGAGAATTAGGACTATACAATTAAAACTTAATCAAAGGTAATACAATACATCTTAATGAAATTAAATATAAAATAAAATATAATACAATATGAGCTTTTGTTAATTATTTTATCTCAAAAAATAAAACAATGTAACCGGGAAAAATCATTAATAATGATTATACAAATATTGTAAGAAATTTAAAAAATTTAAAAAATGGTATTGTAAGAAATTTAAAAAAAATCAGTTGTAAATGAATACGGAAGCTGTCTGAAAAAGCGAAAGTCGGCTCTATTTTATACGAATAAAAGCATTGCATTGTAAATGGGACATTAATGAATAATTGAATATATAATGTACAATACAATGTGAGTTGAATAATGAATCTAATCTACAGTATATAGAAACACTATCTTTCTTCCCAAATTCCGGCTGTCTGCCGAGAAATAGAATCCCGAGCGGATACATTACAAGAGGCAAGTACACCAAACATTAATAATAAGATTATTTTCTGTGCGATTGTTATTCGTACGGTTTGTGATTATTTCTAATTGTTATTCTAATAAATTATATTATATTGCTGAAATAAAAATAAATTATATTCTTCTAATTCTTAATTATAACGTTTTTCAATATAACAGTTTATCCACTTAGCGTATGTGTAATGGAGAGTTTTATTCTTACGCAATATTTATTGCAACGGAATTGATACAACGAAACGACACTGACATAATTACGTGTGAAGGCATACAGTTTCAAATGGGCATATATTATTCTGTAAAGTAAGAGATTTTATAGAAATCACGGAATAAAGTTGTAAGACTTTTTTCGAGATCCATTGCCTAAATTCTAAAAACAAAATAATTCCACTTTTAATGAAGGACATGTGCACATGAAAAGTTGTCTAGTAGCCAAGATATACATGAAGAAAAATAATGCAAAATCAATATACAAATATAATGCCAATCGTAATCTTTCATCCTATCTCTGTCACATCGGGACTCCCGAGAATAGTACACAACCCAAACGTTTTTGTCAGATTCCAATTATCTTGTAAAATCCTTTCGAAGGGAAAAGTTTTCACGATCCATTATCTCTCATCGAACTTTCAACGCTGAGCATTCAAAAGCTTGCGTGAGGATAGGATAGCGCACAATCGTTGAATATTGAGAAAGGGAACACGGACGGGAGGGTTTTTTGGAGGGTAGAAACGAGGATGCGCTGGGTGGGTAACGAGTCCGGGAGCCCATTTTCTGGGCGTCGAGGTGTTCGTTTCACTTGGGTTGACTCGGTTCAGCTGCAAATCGATGGATCGCTTGCCTCCGCCACTATTGAAACGGGTTCCGCGATAAAGAGCGAACACCGAAAGCGGGAGGAAGGAAAGGAGGGATAAATATGAGTCTGGCTAAAAGAGGAGGAGAAAGGGGGAGTAAAATGAAGGTTGGCTATCGGAGGTAGAAAATGACTGACTTTACGAGGCTTGAGCGACAATTATCTGAGCATTCGGTGTGTCGGGCTGTCGCCTCGAATACGGTCGGGGGGGCGTAATACGGTGGACAGATGGTTGGGCGTCCAGAGATCACGCTCAATGGACCGATCGGGGGCGCAACTGAGCCGGGGTCTTGTGGCCGCGTCGACAAGGAATATCGCGGCTGGATGGCTTTGATTTGCGGGCACGGCAACCGCCGCCACCCTCGGTTGGATTAATACACCGGGCGGGAGGATGGAAAATGAAAAGCGGACACTTCTCGTCCAAACGACAAACCGCGATCGTTTCCGAGCAACAATAAGCGCACCACCCATTTGGACGCGAGTAGGAAAGAAAAGCAGTCAATGGCCGCACCGAAATGTCCCCAGGAGAACGTGAAGAGGGTTTCCACAACATCCATTATATCTTCTGCATGTACGTGAGAAGAGACAGTACAAGGCCCTTTTATAGATCAAAACGAAACAGCATAGCAGACTTACCCTCCTCCTCACCTCCCTTAAATCTTTCTTTCTCTCTTTCTTTCTGTTCTTAACAACCTATAAAGCGTGTACATTTCCTGAAAGAAAATTTTACAAAAATGAAAATAAAATTTATCAGGATATTTATCGGTAATTTTTAAAAATCTTTTAAAGAAAAGCCTTCATCTCGTATTTGCTGCATTTGAATGGCTCAATGGAATAATGGCATACCCCAATACAGTTTTAAAAATATAACTTATTGGATTGGACTGGCATCTAGCTGACACTTCGTGTGTAATTGGGATGTGCCAAACTTGCTTAAAGCTCCATTGAATGATTTGACCTAAAAGATTGTCGAGATCTATGAAGTGCAAGAATGCATTCCAATAACAACTCAAAAAAATTTGTTGTGGGCAGCACAATACTCCCTTGTACGATACTTTGTTGAATGCTGTTTTGGGGAAAATTCTCATTTTTATTCTTGACACACGAATTTCCGTCTCTTTGTTGTCTAAAAACTCCAAATGTTGAAATAAATTTTGACAGCCATTTGGGAACTTCAAATGAAGTACTTCAAATTTAGTTCTCCAAATAGAGTACTTTAAACTATGACGTCAAACGGTCAAGCTCTGATGTCACAAACTGCTACACGCAATCAAAACTCTATAGACATGAAAGGAAATCAGTTGAGGAAACGACCAAAACACATGTTTGGCCCAGACGATTGCAACCAAAATGCGAAGTGCACAACTACATGTTACAACAGTCCTAAATACATTCCGTTGAAATCTGAAAACCGAAATTTTTCGCGAGTATAATACTTCCTTTACTTCATACTTTGTAAATCTGTGAGAGGGAAAGAAACACTCAACATTTCATTTGGACAGATTCATGTTTTGAATAGAAAAAAATGCTATCTCAGTTTCCTTATGGCTTTACATTGTCCATATTGGACTCTTTGTAGGTACATGTTATACAAAAATTTTTTTGTATAATGTCATAGTTACATAACTTCTGATATGATTTTGATCTGAGAGAAAAAGGAAAAGGAAGAATCTAATAAATTGGCGAATGTACGAGGCCTTTCACGGTTATAGCCATTATGAAGGAAAACATATCTGGAACCACTAAAAAATGCTGATTCACAGAAAGATAGGTATTTAAGGTAATTTTTATCAAAAATAATTATTGTTAAAGATGCCACAATTTAAGTTTCAAAAAAGGAGAAATCGCTTTCTGTGCAATCTTATGCGAGATTTTGTCATTCTGCAAATACGAACACCGTTCAGCTGTAAGCGTTGTAAAGTGGACATCTCAAGAGTAAAGTCAATGAAACCGCAAAATGTAGACCAAAGAAGATGAAAGATATCGTCGAACGATGTAATAGAAGGTGTTGAGCTAAAACAATTGCTATAGAGTTCCAAAATGTCACTTCAAGTGCCGGCAACAGTCTGAGAAATCCGGCTGCATTTAATTAGTCTGCACAGAAACTCGATACAAACTCCACTGAACACCTATGGCTTGCAAAAAAAAGTCTAAGCCACTTAGCCCAACATTTTTGAGTGAACTCATCAAGGCATTTTAGGGAGAATGGAAGAAAATTGCTGAAGCCATCTATCAAAATTTAGTGGAAAGGTCTTCCTTAGAGAGCAGAATGGGAGTTTCAGCAATAAAGCATTTTTCAATGAAAAAGCAGTGCAAAAGTATGCTATCTATCCAAAAGTAATCGGACACTTTCGATTTTAGACGTTTTGTCGCATATCTAGAAAAATACTTGACTAATTATCCTGAAACTTCAGAGGTTTACTTCACAGCATGTTAAACCTTATTTATTTCAGCGAAGATTTTGTCCCGAAGGCAAATAAGGGACCAGCAACAAAGTGAACCATAAAAATAATGTTTGGGATCACCCTGCAAAAAAAATGCGTTGTAGCTGTAGCATATGATTAATAAGTTTCTTCTACTTATCTGTGTTTATTTATATGAGAATAGCACATATATTCATGGGGATATAAAGGTTCCTTTAAAAAATCGAAATGTTTTCGTGAGTTTTTCGTTTATAACATGCAGACTTTTCAACCTAATGCAATGCCATTTTCAGGAAACTTGACAAACTAAGAAAGAGACAACACCCTGCAATCAGAATAGAAAAATATTAAATATTTGATGAAATATAAGCATTTTTACTAAATAATGTTTAACTGCTCATGCGCAAGCGTTATCAAGATGTCTTTTGCAGAATTTCATCAAATATTTTTCTATTCTGATTGCCGGGTGTTGTCTCTTTCGTAGTTTGTCAAGTTTTCTGAAAATGGCATTGCATTGGGTTAAAAACTGCATGTTATAAACGAAAAACTTACGAAAACATTTCGATTTTTTTTAAAGAAACCTTTATATCTCCATGAATATACATGCTATTCTCATATAAATAAACACAGATAAGTAAAAGAAGCGTCTTATTCATATGCTACAGCTATAATGCATTTCAACCATTAATTTTTACAGGGTGATCCCAAACATTATTTTTATGGTTCACTTCGTTGCTGGTCCCTTATTTGCTTTCGGGTTAAAATCTTCGCTGAAATATATAAGGTTTAATTAACATGCTCTTTACACCTCTGAAGTTTCAGGATAATTCGTCAAGTATTTTTCTAAATATTCGACAAAATGTCTACAATCGAAAGTGTCCGATTACTTTTGGATAGATAGTGTACGGAAAATTTTGTTCACAAAGTGTCAAATTCTATGGGCTGTTAGTAATGATGAGGAAGCTCAACCCGACATGATTTAAAGATGTTTGCACTTTATCTTTGAAAAAAATAGTAAAATGTTTTATAAAATGATTCTAGTCTTGAAAAATGTAATCCAACTGGGTTATGCCAGTAGTCAACTCAGCTCTTAATACATATACATGGTGTCTCTCTTAAAGTGAAGCAATAGCCAATTTCTAAAATACAAATTTGACAGAGTACTTTCAATGGAAAAATTATTGTACTTTTATGTGAGAGGTTTTTATGTGTATTCCATTTCCAAAAAAAACAAACCCGACGACATTTTCGAATATGGAAGTCAACTTTGAAATGTGCAATGGAAATTCCTATTTTAATAGTATTTTTCAGGTTGTACACAACATATGATAGATATTTTATTCTTGGTGGTTTTTCAATTGATCCAACCGTTTAGGAGATAGAGGCAGTAAAAGTATACTGTGTTTAGATTTAAAGAAAAGGGAAAAAACGGAAATTGTTCCTAAACGCAATGGATTATAAAATGGATAGCAATTTTTGATCTGAACATAACATTTTTACCGTAAGGCAAAAACAACAGTTGTACAATAAATATTGCTATAATAAATATTCAAGCGATGTTGCAGAGACCTTTCTAAATGCGGTAGCGTTCCCTCCTGCACGCAATTCGTATCCTCCACTGCATATCCTCAGGTGTTGTTTGTCGACTTCTGTAAACTGCATCTTTAACAGTACCTTAGAGAAACGAGTCGAGAGGAGTTAGATAAGGGGATCGAGGGGGCCATTCTACTGGTTCTCCTCGACCAATCCATTTGTCATGGAAAGCGCTCGTAACGGCGATCCGAGCTATGTGGGAGTTGTGTGGTGAGGCACCGTCCAGCTGAAAGCACACTTTGATGAACAAATCGTTTAAATTTCTGTTTGTTGCCTTTTCTTTAAATCCGAATACATAAAAACCCTTCACATAAAAGTACAGTAATTCTTCCTTTGAAAGTTGGATATTGGTTCACTTTAGGTGAAATACCCTGTATATACTAGTTTCTGTTTTTTAATTGTTTTTCAGTATTTTTATTCCTCTTGGAATGCTTTCCGATATGATACAATACACTTCGAGACAATCTATGGATATTCGGCTTTAAGAAAAACTTTTTTCTCAAAGAAATACAAAAGTATAGAAGAACCTAATAAAAATTGTTTTAAAAATTCAAACAACGTATTCTCTGGTCAGTTAAAGGCAAGATCATTTCTTCATGTGTAATGAAATTCGTATTTGATATGCGCATATTTATAAAAATAGTAAAAAAAAAATTTGAATTTTTATTTAGCTTTTGGTCTAACATTTCAAAAGCTTGAAGGTGAACATTTGATGGTGCTCAGTAAAATACTCATCTGCGTTAATTTAGTGAATTGTTATTAGTTTTGGCCTAAAGAAAAAATTATGCTTTAAATAATCATTTATTTTTAAATTTATGAGATTTAGTTGCAGAGTGTGATTTAGGCCTAGTGGTTCAACCATCATTGAAGTTTATGTGCTGTAGTTTCACTTCCGACGTCGCCATTAATTCAACGAGACACTTTTCTTTTCTACTTGTGATACAGTGAATCATTCTATGATTTCTCTCTGTGCACATCTTTATGGACACCTCGCGACAGTAGTATAAAAGAATTTTATTTTCACTGAATTGTTTGGATAAGCCTTTGAAGTTTGTAGTAACGAGATTTAACCTGTTTATCACATAAAGAAAAAGTTCAATAGGAGAGAGGCCAGCCAGCTCCTTGAGGAGATAAAAGGCTCCATCTGGGTTGGGTTTCTTTATTTTGATCTTCCCTAGTAGGTGGCACTCGTTATTTTCAGTTTCTCTTTTTTTCTTTTTCCTCTCCCGTCTAATATTTGCTTCGTTTCGCCATGTGAAAGGAGGCAACGACGGTGGCATCTTTTCGAACGCTTAAGTCCAGGGGGTCGGAATTCGTTGCAATTTCCTCGGTGCGTTTTCCCACTGAGTGCCAACCATCAGCGGAAGTGCGAGGAAACGTCTCCAGGGGTCGCTTGCAAAGGAACAACCCAAGCTCCTTTTCCAAGCAATAAAGTTATCGTTGCAGCATAAACGCTACGGAAGCAGAGGAGAAGGAGCGGATAAAAAAAAAAGTGGGGGACACCATACCCTTTCTGGCAGGAGAGAGAAACCGGGTGGAGTAGGCGGGAGAAAAAAAGAGTTTCTCTCTGACAGATGGCGTCTAATCTTAATACGAAAACAATGGCTTACTCCATCCATGCGTGTAAAATGTGAAACGGAAAAGATACAGAGGAGTAAAAAGAAGGAGAAGGAATGTTTGAAACTGGAATGAGAGAGAGAGAGAGAGAGAGAGAACGTGAAATTCATGAATATGGAAAGGGAAGCCAAACAAGCCGGAATAAACAAACATCGCTGCTGCCATTGGGAAGTAAAAGGGAAGGATTTTATTGGAATATGCAACGGCATTAGGGTCATTTGAAACGCTAATCGACTCGCGCTCCCTATCAAAATTCTCTTTCTCCGGTTCGTTAGAGGGGTACCCTCTCTCTCTTGCTTACTAACTACCCTTACAGAAGGAAACTTTGGAAATGTCATGTATCATTCAGTCGCTTGATGCAATGAAATGGACCGGTAATTAATATAGCGTGTAAACGAATGTTTAACTAGCTGCTCGATTACCATTCCCCGTAAGCGAACGTCCTTTTGCCCCGAGAGAAGGGCCTAGTAAAAATATTAAAATAAACGGCGGTTTCAGTCGTTTAGATTTCCTATATACCTACAAAACAACTTTGAACTAGTTGCCCTCTTTATTAAGCCATTGCATGCAGTTGCACGTTAATGGGTGCGATGCAAGGAAAATCACCGCCTGCATTATACAGGGTTATTCAAAATGATTCATCCAAATTCAAATGAGGGTCATTCTGGATCTATCAACCGTATATAAACTAGGCAAACACCAAATGAAACAGGAAATTTCCGACTTTAGATGGTCGTTCCTGGATAAGCTCAAAAATCTCGGCAATCTTGGCATTTCTGGTGTGAAGTCAATGACGACGGACCTGCTATTGCGAATATGGGAGAAATTTGACTTTCGTGCTGACTTAGGGTGTTTCTAAATTATCTCCCGTATTATACATGTTTAATGCTCAAAACCTATTACAGATTTTAACGTGATTTTTTTTATTCACAAAGAAAAACTCAAAAAGTTTCTTAGCGTGCCTTAATAAATTTTAATGTGCCCCCAATTTATGACGTGAAGGACGTCAATGTGAAACTTGATTTCCTCCCATGTTCGTGCTAGCATCTCGAGGGCGATTTCAGCGATTGTTTCAATTATTCTGTTCTTGAGAGTTTCAATGTCATCAACGTTGGTCTTTACACTCTGTCTTTCACATATCCCCAGAAGATAAAAACCAGAGGGTTCGCATCGTGTGAGCGAGGGGGCCAAGGGATTTGGCCCATCCCTTCCAATCCATCGTCCTGGACAGTTCGTATCAAGGCACTGCCTAACTTGCAGGTCCTAGTGAGGAGGTGCTCCATCATGTTGGTAGACTGTGTTGAGCTGCAGTTCTTCCACCTGTGGAATAAGGTAGTTCTCCAACATATCTAGTTAGGTTTCAGCGATGATGGTGTCTTCAGCGAAAAAGAAAGGTCCGATTACTCGTTCATGCATTAACCTTTTGGCTGTCGCGTATATGCTCCCTTAGAACGTGGGAGTTTTGTGAGCCCCAAATGCGGCAGTTGTGTCCGTTTACTGCCCCGGAAGTATGGAATGTTGCCTCATCAGAAAACAAAATGTCCTCGAGGAAGGTGGGATCTTTGTGGATTTTTTGGAACATATCCTCAGCAAACTTCTTGCGCTTCGGTCGGTCATTTGGCTTCAGTTCATGCATCATCTGGATTTTGTAGGGTGTAAGACGAAGGCGGTGTTTCAGTATTTTATGTACGGACTAGAAGCGAACCCACCCGATTGTATAATCGGGAAATAACCCATTGTTAGATTTTTTTCTTTGTTGTGACATAGTCCACCGTCGCTGATTTTATACGAGGCCAGCGAGATAGCAAGGCCTGGAAGCGAAAAAGTCATATGATCATCGGAGGTCTAGCAACAATCCAACCTTCATTGTTTCCAACAAACGGAAAAACATTGATTGTTAACATCCAAGGTGGAGACAATGAAGGTTGGATTGTTGCTAGACCCCCGATGGTCAGGTGACTTTTCCGCTTCCAGGCCTTGTTATCTCGTAGGCCTCGATTTTATATATATGATGTCATTGGCATATCCAGTTGACGAGCCCCTTGGCGAAGTGATGTACGGGGTCTACGATCGAACGCCTCCCTGACCTTTTCTACTGTCTGGTGTCGCTGAAGGTCTACCAGCACCCTTTTGACGTAGAACACGTCTTACGTTTCGAGACTAGGATGCCACGCTTAAATCGTGTATGTCACGAAAAGTGTTGATCACGAAAACGTTTATAACGTGAAAACTATTAATGATAGAAGAATGATCGATATCGCATTCGATAGAGTATAGAACAAAGCATGTTTCAGACCATCACCGATTTCGTGCTGACCTCACTGGCTGACGCAATCGCAGTGCAAAGTTGAGTCAGAAAATCTGCTCTATGGCGGATATTAAATTAGTCTAGCTCCGGCTTCCTTTGTGCTACCACGACGTTTGAGGTGTCATTTGTTTTATCTCTCTGCGCTTTATGAAATGGCTAAACATTTAAGCCTCAATATTTAATAGTTTCTAAGATATTGGCCTTCGAAGTGTGGAAATTTCGCAAAAATTATAGAATTTCCAAATTTATGCCTAATAAACACGAGAAAAATTATGGAAACCGTCACAGGAATATAGATCGAGAGATGAGGAATCCAAAAAGTCCCGGATGTCCGATGTTGAGCGTCAGTGGGCTCAACAGGAACGCCTCAAAATTTAGGCCCCGCGCCGCCAAGATGAACTATAGCTCGATACGAATGCGCCAATAACTGAGAGCTCGACGCAAATAATATATCTGATGACATAAACGTTTCTACATGGAGTGACAGAATTCAACCAGTGGAAGTCCCTAACGAGTCATAACCGTCAACATTAAAGCATCTTCATCAAATATGATTTAAGTAAAGAGCGACATATATGCGAAAATTTGGGAGACTGAATTCATATTTCGTTTTATATTCATTAACAATGAATTTGGATACTCATGTAATGTTTATAATAGATTTTAGTTTGAGAAGGACTTAAAGCACCCACATAACGGTAGTGTGATATGTTTACTCCATCAGTTTCATCAGTCCAATGTGAATGATTTCATGCTGTGCATTCATTGTAGAACAAATTTAAAACTATTAGACACGCTGCAGATGTGTGCCTAAGACGCGGGATGGAGTATCTTCTGCGTCAACCATTTGACGAGCCACATTTGTAGACTAGTCGCCAAGATTTCGACCGTTTTGCCAGAACAGATACACAAAGCTAAGAAGAGACGTGCAGTGATGGACAAAGAAGCTTTAGATGAAAATTCAATAGGCTAAATCTATGAATCAAAAATACGATGAGAGACCGGCAGAATTAGATAGCATAAGTTTAGCTCATTTTATTGCATGGTATACACCGGTAATGAATGTAAGACATATCAAGAGAAAAGATGTTGATGATACAGATGGCCATGAAGCCACTGAACAACAAAATACTGATAATGAAAACGATAGAGCCTATGACATTTTTAATTCAAACATCAACAGATATAGACGCAGAAATGTGGGCACAGAGTGATTAGATACCGTCATTATATCATCGATGACACAATCAAATACAAGCCTGAAATGGTTACATTGTTCTATCCATTTCACAATGAAGTTGTAGATGTATTAGATGTATACAAATTCATCCAATTGTACGATGCGAACGAGGTGAACATTTTAGCCAAAAGGAAAGAATACTAAAGTAACAGATATACAGGGTCGGGACACATTAATATGACCACCTCTCCTCGAACATGTTGGAACGTCCCACGGTATGCAGATGAAAAATCATTGCATATCATTAAAAGCTGACAACAGCAGACGTGTAGTAGCATCCGTTAACACAGCAATTGTCGCCGTCATGGACAGAGCAAGTGACCTGTCGGACCTCCAAAAGGGGATGATCATTGGCTATCGGGCCAAGGGGGGCAGCATTTCAGAAACGGCTACCTTTGTGAACTGCTCTAGGGCTGCCGTTGTGAAGGTGTACCGCGACTGGACGAACCAGACAGTTTCGAGCAACCGAAGAGGTAACTGTGGGGCCCCACGGGCAATCGATCCTAGAGGCGAGAGTCGGTTATGTGCCACTGTTGAGCAACTGACACAGCAAATGAACAGTGGTGCCATTAGACGTGTCAGCACCAAGACAGTGCAACGATCCCTCTTGAGGTTGGGGCTCCGGAGCAGGCGTATGGTAACAGCACCCATGTTGACGCCTGTGCATCGCCGAAAACGCCTCCAATTTGCAATGGACTATCGCCACTGGACCTCGGCAAAGGGTTGCTTTCACTGATGAGTCGCGGTTTCTGGTGAACAGAGTGGACGGACGATGGAGAATTCTTCGGGAAGCATCTGAGAACAGGCATCCCGACACCATCATTGGCAGACGACAGGCTGGTGGGGGAAGTGTGACTGTTTGGGGGATGTTTTCATGGTATGGTCTGAGTCCACTGATACCACTGGAGGGTACACTGAATGCTGTTCGTTAACTGACGATCGTCGCAGACCAGGTACACCCCTTCATGTCGACAGTACTTCCTCAGGGTGATGGCACCTTTCAACAGGACAATGCTCCCTGCCATACTGCCAAAATTGTCCACGACTGGTTCGAGGAGCATGAGGATGAATTCAAGCTACTCCTATGGCCACCAAACTCCCCGAACCTCAACCCCATTGAACATTTGTGGGATCGCTATGGTCCGCAAGCTGGACCCTCCACCACGCACGGTGATGGAATTACGGGATGCACTGATCGCCGAATGGTCCCAGACACTTGCAACCACCTTCCGACGACTTATTGACTCTCTGCCAAGTCGACTAGCTGCTGTGCTCGCCGCCAAAGGTGGATATTCCGAGTACTAGCAGGTGGTCATATTAATGTGTCCCGACCCTGTAGATGCATTGATAGAAGAACTTAGAGAACTGTGCAAGAAAGACGACGACATTGCAAACAACTTGCAAAGAGAACGAAATGAAAGATGAATACATGCGAAGTGTTGTTGGCGAGGCGGGTTATGAGAAAAACGATGAATTCGAATACGAGACCGGCAAGGACAGCGCACTTGTAAGAAAGTGTAGCAATGTGATGTGCAAAGTCCAAACATCTGCAGAGTGATGTGAACAGAGAGAGTTGATCTTAGAATTTATATCCAGAATATGCACACGCGATAGCTAATGCGTACATGTGTACTTGGCCCGTACTGCTGGCAATGGCAAAATATTTACGATAGAAATTAATCACGGGAACATTAAACCTTAAATTGATTCGGACAACGGCAGAATACAATTCGTAATGCTTATATAGTCTGTGCGTCCACTGGTAAGGCTGCAGTGAACTTGAACGGGAACACTCTGTACTGTTTAGAATCTGTACACTCTGTATTTAGAATCACACCGCAGAGCAAAAGGGTCAGTGGATTGACTCCTAAGGTCCTACAACAATAATATCGCCAATTCCTTTCTGTGAAATGTGTAATAATTGATAAGGTAAGTATGGTCAGTTCAGACGAGTGATGCCCAATATCATCGACAATTCATTTCACTTGTCACGAGTGATGTGCCAGAGTAATGAAATATTCTCAACTATATTGACCAAGATCGGCAATGGCGAAAGATTGCTACCTGCAGAAAGCACTTGATTTAGAGCAGATGTAAAAGAAAACAATGGTGCATGGAAAATTTTCCCGATGTAGTAAGGCTGTTTCATCGCAACAACAGCGTTGATGCTCCCAACAAGAATGCTATCTTGTGTAATAAGTTGTTTGCCAGTAATAAAACTAATGGTTATGGCCGCAGAAGTGAATTAGATCCAGCAAGAACTAAACTACATAAGATGGGTATTGTCGAATTAGGAGGCTTGCAATATGCTACATGCTTGGCTATTGACTCACCGTACATGTTGAGAGTGAACATCGATGTGGACGATGGATTTGTAAACGGTGGATCGGTGTGTTCACAAGGGACCATAAAAAAGGAAGCTAATTTTGTATGACACGAAGACGAGCTCCTTGGATAAGTGAGTGACAAATATCAACGGCAGACATCAAGGAGTTTCCGAGCAATAGTCATTTATTGTTCCCATTATAAGTCCATTGAGCAAATCCGAAAATGTTCGAAATCATTTTTCTAATATTGTTTATTGACCCTCTGCTCACTCCTGTACAACATGTGAAAGAGATGAGTGTAGTAGGTTATGGTTGTGAGTTCGACGAATAAGAAACGAGTAAACAACATCTACAACATCAGCAAAAACAATGCATCTGTCGTTTAAGATTATAGTTGCCAAATGAAGAAATGGACACGAATCAAATGTAATCCACCTTTGATTTCCAAGTTCAAAGACAACATAAATGATGCTTTGAAATGGACAGCGCTCATTAAGCGTACAGCGAACATCAATTTAGGTGGCACGATCAAATGTAAACGTGAACAATTCCCATTGGAGCCAACCCCTGAGATCACGGCACTTAAATCCCAAGGTGCTACATTTGATCGTATCTTCTATGATTATTACATATCAGAATAAAATCAACTGTTAATATTTGAATTGAATAGAGTAACCAGCATAGATGGATCATATTTAACTAACTCAAAAGACGACTGTAATTGCTATTTCACTTCAGATAGTCAAGCACGTTCGATGAAAAAGTTCAGAGACGAATACGAGAGATTGGAATCGCACATGCTGCTAACATTCACCAAACGCATAAAAAAATTCATATTAAAAATACAAAACAACGATACTGTTAGCTACAACAATGATGATGATTCCATTGAACAACAGAATATTTTAAAAGTTATAGTTACCAATCTCAATGCACAGTATTTAGTAGAGCATGCACAGTACTTATTACATCCGATTACTTGGCAATAAGTGAGACTTGGATGAATGCAGGTGAACTTGTACATATAGATGGATTCGAATTGAGAACACAAATGAATCAGTCTGGTTGCATTAGATCCGATGCATTCACCAAACATGGTGTAATAAGTTATAGGAAAGCAGGCGGTGTTGCGATCTTCAGAAATATGAACTCTTTAACCGAATGCGAATGTACACTGATAGACTGGTCAAACTATAACTGGTATCGGTAACATTTGTATGGTTAAAGTCTTGTGAGATTTATACTAGGCATTGTTTAAAATCATCCTAATGTTCTATATCTGATATGGCAATGTTGTTGTTCAGTGCGATGATGAAATATTCACCAGCAATTACACCTACCAAATACAACATGGAGTTGGTGGATACTGATGTGCAAGTTATGATATTTGGAGACTTCAATGTAGATGCTATATTAAACCAAAGAACGTATAAGGCTCGCGTAGACGTAAGTGGCGCCGCCCAAGTCTGGCGGGAAATGTGTGTTGCAGAGAAGACCCCGTTTGATGATCGGGCAGCTTTTATCACGTGATATAAACACAGCCTTCACTTCTTATCCTTATACGTTTTTTGATTGTTTGTGCTGCTATAACAATGCATTTCAGCGCGGCCTCAGCTTATCATATATTTTGCGCGTGTGTTGCTAAGGGTAAAACAATTGTCAAGCAAATTAACTTATGGCCACAAATGTTATTTTATCCTGTCAGTAGGAAACTGTGAAAAGGATAATGATGAACTTTTATTGCCAACTTGAATTCGAAGCAGTTGCAAGGTCTTCTTTTGACTCAGTTCCAATAACTCTAGACACTGAAAATCCAAATTTATTTGAAACAAATTCGGCTGCATGCGTTGCAGGTTTTTAGCCAAAAAAAAATTCTTGAAAAAATGAATGCATTGACTGCAATTGATTTTTTTTTTCATCTTTTCCACGGTCTAATTTTTTGTGGTGTCTGCTTTTAAATCACTTTTAAAAAAGTAAGTGAATAAAAGTCATGTTAAAATTAGACTAGTCCAACATAAGCAAAAAGTAGAATACATAAATACAGTTGTTTATTCAAAGGGTCCACCTATAGCTATGATAAGAACCTTGAGGCAGTGGAAAAGCGCATTACGATGTTTTCTCGTCAATACTTGACCAAATTTGCTTCTGCAAAAAATTGATGTTGTGAGATTGGACGTATGCGAGGGTGCATTATTTTGTATGAAGATATAATTTTTGCCAAAAGCTTTCATGACCCAAGTAATATGTTATCCTCCAATAACTTTACATAAACTCGAGTGTTCCCCTTCATGCCGCCTTCAATGAAGACCATTTGAGACTTGATGTCACTGCCGCGTAAACCATGACTTCAGTGGCAGTGTGAAACTGTTCAGATATCCAGTCATTCTGAGAATGAATTTTTCATCAGACCAGGGAATCACTTTACCAACAGCCCTTTGAATTTGCTCCAACATCTTCTTTCCTTTCTTTGGAAGCTGATGAAATCAGGTGGCGATGTTGTAGTGTGCATGATGAAATTAGATCCTAGTGAGTAATCCTTCTCATTCCACTCAGATACAGTTTCGTTTTCCTCATGCTCTTCCGATGATTTCTGAACTTTCTCTCCTTCGAAGGATATCGATTTTCCGTTTTGTACGGGATGAGCGTTTTCGTCCGGCATTGACTTGTTTAGTGTTGTCCCAGTCTCGTTGAACCAATTCATATACGGACTGTCTATGGTAGTAGTATGCTGGTTCTCAGGATAGACTGTCCCATTTTTACAATGCGATTCGCACATATCCTTGAAAAATTACGAATAGGTAAAAATTTCTGGCTCACCGTGTATATTGATTAATTTATTCCACGGAATTTCAAAATCACCATTTTCAACTGACTCGCTTCTTTTTCCTCAGGCCCTCTTCGCACCATTTGTTGAAATGTCGTTTATTGGCTTATGCAAGCAGTTGTCACTAATGGATCTGTAAAATTGTACCGTTTCAGTCAGTGAGAGAAAAATCAAATGAAATAGGGCGAAAGCGACAAGAAATTTCCATCGCAAATCTGCCTAAGCGGTCTGCCTAATGTCAAAGAAATTACCTTTTAACGTGCTAATGAAGGCTTTCTCTCGCCTCCGGATACAGCAAAATGACAAACAGTGTTTGCAAATAAGGATTTATTTAAGCGTGTTTTGATACGAACTAATATTTATTAACTAATAGTAGAAACGCGATATGCAGAACTCTGCAAATATTCTTCGTGCTTTCTGCTATAAAATGAAGTTAGTGCTTATGAAAAATCTGTTTAATGTAGCTCTACAAGGGGTCTCCCTGAATCAATAGTTTTAAGCGAGATTGAGAGACCGTTTATTCATTATTTGACCGTTAAAAGATTTCTAAATTTATATTAACGTTTAGCCAGCTCGGTGGCCGAGAGCGCTTAGGCGCAGATCTTGTCTCTCTCGCAACCTCCGAGTTGCGGGTTCGAACCCCGCTAAGGGCATGAAAATTTGTGCTTGTTCCTCTACTAACAAGCTTGGAAGATAAAGCAAAGCTCCCAGTAGGCTAATTCCCCTTCTAGGTTAAATTTCAATAATTCCAATGGTTATTTAACATTCTCGGCTCCGAACAAGATTAAAAAGAGTAATAGAAAAACAAAACCCAGAATTAACTGGGATTAATTCTTGAAGAATTAAATGTGTAAGCTGCGCAGTATACGGACCCAGTGTTTCTCGCATATACACACGTCAGGATGGTACAGTCGGGTGCAAAAAGGTTTTTACCTGCTCCGTAGAGGTTGAGCTTACTGGATGTTGACCAGTTGCAAAATCAGGTACTTGTACTGAGAGTCAAGGCAGATTAGAATGGACCTGTCCCTTCTGAATGAAATTAGGGTAGCAGGTCTATGCTTGGGATGTGCTCGTCGCGTGCTTCCTCCTGACAATAATAAGCGATAGCGGCTGACAGCAGCATCGTTAAAGTCTCTGCCTACTGCCTCGAATAGCAGAGTTCGAATCCGGTATGGATAGATTTTTTTTTGTTCACTATCGCGTTTTTGATTTCGTCTAAGTTTTAAACAGTCTATGTAAAGAACACCATAAACAGATTAAAATTTTTTCAAAAGTGTGCAATTTGATCTGTTTACTTGAGGGTTTAAAAACTTTTCATGTTATTTGTCATATCATGCTTTATTCTATATTTTAGTTTTTAATAAAGTATACACTAATTTATATCATCCTTACTTTTACAAAAATCCTCTTTTGTTCAAATCATTTAATATTCTCTACTATTAAAATCTATATATATATAAAAGAGGACATCCACTGACTGACTCACTAACTCATCATCGCACAGCAAAATCTACTGAAGCCACCGACTCGAAACTCGGTGGGGTCATATGTCGGATTGCGTAGGGGCGTGCTAAGACGTGGTTTTTCGAAATTCGGATCCCCTGCCCACCCAGGAGGGCAGAAAGGACTTGCACGTTCGGTCGCTTGGCTCCGCCCCCAATAAACGCAGACCTTCGAAATTTTACAGGAAGGTTTCTAGCTACCGTGCCAAAAAAATAATTTCCCCATTTTCGATATTCGTATTTTAAGGGTGCGCAAACTGGAGAAAATCGATTTTTGGGGGTTTCACAAAATTTCTGATATCTTGATGCAACTTCGCGGGAAATACAGATAAAGCAAAGAAATTCGGAGGGAAGTTTCTCAGGGATATTTAAAAAAAAAAAAATCTGGTTTTTTTCGGGGTATTTCAAAAATTTTGCTTTGTGATGGCTCATTTTTTTTTTTTTTTGAAATTTTGCAATTTCTGAATGTGAATATACAGAAAAAATGATCATTATTCTCCACCTTTTTTCTCCGGCACTGCGTCAAACTCACTCAGCTATAGAGATCATTCCAAAACGAGCAAAGTCAAGTAGAACTGCTGAAGGGCCGATAGTTGGATAGGCCATCCATTGGGAGCCTTTTAAAAGAATTCTTTTCGATTCTTCAATATGAATTTTTACTATATTAATTCAAGCTTTTTTCATGTGTTCATTTTTTCTGTATATTCACATTAGATAGTGCAAAATTTTCATCAAAAAAGAGCCGGAGCAAGGCCGGGTATATCAGCTAGTATATAATAAATTTAAAAAAAAATTGGTTGCTTTTGGCATAATTGTCGTTGATTACTTTATATACACACACAAAATGAGACTTGCAACCTTGTGAGCAGTCAAAGAAAATAGCTTCCACTTCCGCATCACACCAACACGAGCGCTACATCAGTTTATCTCTTAATTACGCATATAATTATATCGATACTATGCACCATTTATGTTAAATTAATCTATTTGGTTAGTATTATATTATTAATAAAACACAAATTCTTAACAGAACAGCCAAAATAATATTTTTGTCAACATAGTTGAGCACGTGAGGTAAAACTTGCCTACCCCCGATGTTAAGCAAAAACTTAATGGAATCGTTCAATAGTAAGCTTGTTCGACTGGACACCTGGAAAAAAGTAATCTCATTGGATTGAAGTATTGTAAGGAAGCCGAACAATTTTGACCTAGGTAAAAACTAGGGATGCAAGATTCGGATAATTTAAGATCCTGATATCTGGATCTTTTTTCGGACCGTCATCCGAGATCTTGCATATCAGGAAATTGTGTATATGCAATTTTTTTTATACAAGTTCTTTATAATTAAAGTTCCATTTTGACTTGGCCATAAAAAAACTACTGGACCAAAAGCTATAATACTTGGTAATATTATACAAGAGGGCATGGGAAATTCATACCCACCAAAAAAAAATTAGTTCAAAAGGTCACCACCAGTATTGAATGGCGCTCTATGCAATATTCATATACGAAATTAGACACGAAGACACAGGTTAACAAAGTGGTTTATGCACATGCGCTTTACAAGTCATTAGATTTTCAGAAATAAGAAAGGGAGCCTCGTTGTCAGTACGCCTCATTTGTACTGGTCGACAATGCCTGTTACCATGCATGACCGTGCGTTTCTGGTTAAATGTTATTATGAATGCAATAGCAAT
This sequence comes from Rhysida immarginata, assembly GCA_023313115.1. Taxonomy (NCBI): domain Eukaryota; kingdom Metazoa; phylum Arthropoda; class Chilopoda; order Scolopendromorpha; family Scolopendridae; genus Rhysida; species Rhysida immarginata. The sequence continues at coordinate 4,213,499 of JAHWFO010006931.1, forward strand.
GTACGGCAGGCTTTGCAACATTATCGTACCGTTCGACGAATACATGTACGTCGGGGGCCAATGACACCGCAAAGTTTGAAGAAGATGATGACAAAGTTTGAAGCCACAGGTTTGTTATCGGTAGCACCTGGCCGACCGAGGAAGGAAACCCGTCTCTGAGGCAACCGTAGAGGCTGTTTCAGTAACCGTAGAGGAAGCAAAAATGGAAACCTCACAAGGGGCGTGCTGTTGCACGTCGAATGGACTTACCACTGAGTACGGTGTACAAGATCGTACGTAAAGTGCTGCGGTACTACCCATACAAAATCCACCTTGTCCAACAAACTCGAACCTAACGATCTTCCTCGTAGAGAAACCTTCGCATTGGAATTCCTTGCACGGATGGAGGTGGACGAGCATTGGCCATGGAACATTTTGTGGACGGACGAGGCCCATTTTTACCCGAATGGGGATGTCAACACCCATAACTGCAGGATTTGGGCCACCAGTCCCCCTCATGTTCTCCACCAAATTCCATTGCATTCTCCTAAGTTTACGGTGTGGTGTGGTATGACAGCAAATGTCACAATTGGACCGTATTTTTTTGAAGAGCAATCGAGAGTTGGACTCGTGACATGCACTCTGATTGCTGTTCGCATGGCGTCGATGCTAAGAAGTTTTGTGATACCAGAACTTCAGCAACGTGGCATTTTAGACACAACGGTTTTTATGCAGGATGGGGCTCCACCTCATATTGGTACATGTGTCAAACAGTTACTTCAGCAACATTTCACAAGTGAACGGATTATAGGCCGAAACTTCCCCCTTTCTTGGCCACCCCGGTCACCAGATATCAACCCCTGTGACTTCTGGCTCTGGGGTTACCTCAAAGACACTGTTTATGGTGATAACGTCAGGAAATTGGCGGAACTGAAAGATGCGATACGCCGACAGGTGCGCAACATTTCTCCTGATATGCTATGAGCTACACTTGAGAACGCAGTAATCCGATGTAACCTGCTTTCAGTAAATGGTGGAGGCCACATTCAACTTGTAACTAATTTTAGTAACGATTAAAGACTTGTTAACCTGTGTCTTCGTGTCTAATTTCGTATACGAATATTGCATAGAGCGCCATTCCATGCTGGTGGTGACCTTTTGAACTAATTTTTTTTTTTTGATGGGTATGAACTTCCCATGCCCTCTTGTATAATATTACCAAGTATTATAGCTTTTGGTCCAGTAGTTTTTTTATGGCCATGTCAAAATGGAACTTTAATTACAAAGACCTTGTATATAACCACCTTATGACGTGTCTCAAAGTTAAAAGTCCCTAAACTCCGTAATTCCCTATGACTGAGCAGTGGATCGGTTTAATATAATCAACAATCAAAATCATCATAAAATAAAATCAGTTTTAATTTAACAAATCTTTAGTTTTCGTTTTTGTTAGAATTGTACCATATCCCTGCAATCTAAATGGACTCGACTATTGCGATTATGACAGCCTGAGTCCTCCTAAGTCCTAATTAGTCCTAATACACAACCAGTGAAAGGGTCCAAGATCCGAAATCCGGATCCGATATCGAGATCCGGATATGAGACCCGGATCCGGATATTTCTAGATCCGACTCCGGATACTTTCAGATCCGGATCAGAAATCCGGATCCAACGGTCATCACTAGTAAAAACCTTTTTGCACCCGACTGTACCTGATCTATCTCACTTTGGCTTTGTCCATTCAAAGTTCCCGGCATGCGAAGAAGAATAAATTGAAATGGTGGAATGGTACATGAAAATTAAAAAAAAAATTGAGGAGGGGGGGGTGTCATAAAAAAATCTTTTAAAACATAAAATTGGCACGTTAGAGCCAATTAATCCATTTACAAAAATTATTATTCGTCATAATGAGAGGAGTCCGTGCGCGTGGAATTTATGGATTTTGGTTCGCTGTTATGAATCTTTAAGCCATTTCGTCATTTTTAGAAAAAAATTAATATTTCTAAAAAGCTTAATTAAATTAATACATCATAGAAATACATAAAGGCATAGTATTACGTTTTACCCTCTATCAGTGTAAAAATTCACTTGGTTCTGCTATTTGTCGTTTCAGAGGAATTAGCTGCACAAAATTGATCCCATACGTACGTACATACATATTTACCAGGTATGTAAATATGAAACCGGAATTTTTCTATAGAAAATACACGCTTATTGTATGAAAATGATAAAAATATTTTATTCGAAGTATTGCCCATCGCTGGCTGTACATTTTTTTCACCTGTCTAACAATTTGTGGATGCCACGCCAAAAAACTGTTGCTCTTTTGAGGCAAACTAGTTATTGAGCCGGTTTCGTACATTTTCTACAGAAATGAAGCGCTGCTCAGCAAGTGCGTGTCCCATCGATGCATACAAGTAGTAATTGGACGGAGCCAAGTCTGGTGAGTAAGCCGCATGCGAAAGTATTTCCCAACTAAACGCCTCAATCCTTTCCTTGATCAGTTTTGCTATGTGTGATGGTGCATTATGATGAAGCAAAATAACTTTCTGTTGCCTTTTTTGATATTCTGGTAGTTTTTCACGCAAAGCTTGACTCAAATCGATCATCTGTTGTCGGTAGCGTTCAGTATTAACGGTTTCGCCAGGTTTCAGCAGCTAATAATAGATCACACCCTTCTGATCCCACGTCAAAATTTTTTGAATTTTTTAAGCGACAAGCATTCGATGCGACTCTGCAGCAATTTTCTTCAAATGGTAACAGAAAATCAATGCTGTCCGCAAATCGTAGTTTCCAGGTACAAAATGCGACATGTTCAACGCTATTACAAACTATGCTGTTGTATGAAACTTGTATTGTTGGGAGTTGAAAATCTTTGTCAGATGTCAGAATAAGAAAAAGGCGCCAACGACGCGTTTTGACGATAACTATGAGAGCGATTCAAAAAGTAACCTTAAAAATAAATAATAATGATTATAAACTGGAGATGCTCTCCAAGCATAATGATGAAAAATGGAAGGAAAAATTCTGCGACCTGAATTCGAACCAGCAGCCTCGACTATCATGGCCGACGCCTCTACCAATTGAGCTATCGCAGCTTGGCTGTCCAGGTGTCTGCGATAGCCCAATTAGTAGAGGCGTCGGCCATGATAGTCGAGCTTCCTGATTCGAATCCACGTCGCAGAATTTTTCCTTCCATTTTTTTCAAACTTTCAATGTATCATCTCGAATCATGAATTTTTAAGTCTATTTCAGAGAAAAAACTAGAAAAGCGAATATATAAAGCATCGCTTGTGAGAGATCGCTCTACATGCAGTACAAACGTTGCATCGCGATGGGTTCCGCACTATTTGACAGAATTGCAGAAATGGCAACGCTACGATGCTACGGAAACCCGCTTGGAGCGCTATGAGCGCAAAGGGGAGGTTATCCTCGCTGTATCGTATTAGCCCAAACTGAATCGCCAATCAAAAAAATGGTGTCACTACGGGTCCCCACTAAAGTCAAAAGTACGTCAGAACCCCAGGCCTGCTGCTACAGGTGTACTAAGGCTTCCACATCGCTGGTAGCGAGTTCTACACAATGCTAGGGGACTACAGAGGTTTCATAGAGATATCTCGATTGCATCGATTGTAATTAATAGCTGGCCACTAATAAAGATACAGCCCTTGTATTTTCTCATCTTTGCTGAAAATAGAAAGTTTGAATTTCAGATAAGCTTTAGTTTCCAGATTATTTATTTATAACCGTCGTAGCATTTAAAACCTTAACTTCGTATTCGTCATAAGTTGTTTTATATTTAATCATGTATGTCAGTTTTAATCGTATTTTTGTCCATACAGGGTTAATTCTATGAGGATTACAAGGCAAGCAGTTAAAGTAGTCGTAGTGAAATGTATGAGTTAAAGTGCTCTCCTTTACGAATATAAACTACTGTAATCAGGTGCTTTAAAAATGTGTCTTCATACTTAATTCTTTGTATCTAATTTGCTTCATTTAAAAAAAATAGATTTATCGGATTTGCGAAGTCAAAAGCTACTCCTTGGAAACGCAGATTAAAACTTAATCTATGATTGGTCACAAACCCTCAACATGGCCTGGACTACAAAAATTAAAAACCATTGTGGCCACTAAAACCATAATGACGTTTCGTATTACTTATTCCCACGATGATGAAATTTTTGATCCTCAATGAAATTATTGATAAACTCGCTCTTTATTGGTATTTGGGGAGCGAAATCGATGAAGTGGCTAGTGTTACTGGAATGAAAGAGATTAGTAGCCATGGAACTGTAATCTGTATAGCCACTCTTTCCTGCTTTTATAGTCGAGGGAACTTTTCAAATACAATGCTCGTGCGGTTTACAACTCGGCTTCTGCTTCGCCGCAAGTTTTAACATTCATGGAAAATGGCAGCGCTCTTAGCCCAGCTACACAATTAACTTACGGAGTGCAAACTTTCGAGGAACAAGCTTTCTGCTTTAAAGGAGAGGCCTCCAGGAGAAAACACTTAATTGTGAGAACCCTTGAAAACGGGATTCGCGAAATTGTTCTCAGAAGTTCGTCGGCGATTGGTTGGGAAACCCACATATGTGCTCGCAGACTTTGTGACCGAGAGCTGTCGACACTCAGACGAAATGCTTGGAACGAATAAGAATTATCAAACAAGATCGTTATTGCCTATCTGTTTTTGCAGCTTGACATTCATAAATAAAGCAGTCGCCGATTACACCGTGTAATAAATTTTCAATTATTATTTTGCTTCTGGGTAATAAGTATTATTTCTTAATTGCTGATGGCTCAAAAGTTTTAAAGAGTATTATTCCTTATAAATTTTGCTTTTTGTGCCAGGAGAATGCTATTTTGAAGTCTGCCTATTCAAGATTATCTGAAATGTTCTGAAAAATAGGTAAATTTCAAATGACTGTGCTATTCTCGTTCACAAAAGCAATTTTTGCAGAAATTATAATCATTTTCTATATTTTTACACACTTCAAAATTCAATTCAATGGATTCAGTAGTTGCTACCAATTATTATTCCAAGTGGCATTTAAAGGAGAGATCTGTGATCACATAATCATTTAATATTCTGAAATTCTGCAACCCATATTTCCTCTTGAACAAATAAGGATACTAATACAAAATTGGCGTTGTCTGTATTTGACCATATGCATTCCGTCGTGATTTACAGTAAATGTTGAAAGATGCATGATATATCCGAAAATGTGGATTGTAGGACTTCAGAATCACCCTGATTAGTAAAATCAGCGAAAATATGTCTAGCCGATAAAAAAAAACACACTGAAGATGGTCTCATGATGCTATGAGAAAAGAGACTTCTGAATCGTGATCTGCAGTGAAGCACCAATCATAATACAGGGTGGTCACATAAAGAATGTCCTAAATTCAGATAAATATATTTAAGAATGCAAATGATTTACAGTCACAAAAAACTTGAGTAAGTCCTTAAGTTTCACTCGCTATAATTATAAATGCTCTATATGCCCTCCACCTGATGTTCGGACAAGAACAATGCGATAGCTGAATTTATTGCATCCGTGGTTCTGCTTCTGAGCTCATCCAAATCAGTTCTTTTAGTATACACATAAGAAAAAGTTAAATGTTTTGGAGATCTTGAGGGCCAAGAGTATAGTGTCAAATCTTGGGGTCCCGTCCGTCCAAATCAATGTTGATATGAGGTAATGCTTCATTTAAAAACCGACGAACGTCATTGTGCTCCATTTTGCAGAAAAATGAAATCTTCAGTCGTTTGTGGGAACAGACAATCCTGCAGTATTTTAAGATAGGAATTTCCCGTAACAGTGTTTCCCTCGAAAACGAAAGGGCCATAAATCTTGCGATCGGATATAAATCTGCATAGCCGTTGTGTTATATGAATAGCATTCAGCTAACAAGGGAATCCCTCCAACAGGTATGTCACAGATTTCCGCCAAATTGAAATATATTACTCATCTGAAGCTAATATAGATGCTTGCAAAATAAGAGAGTGCGAAATTGTGTTTCTTTCAAAATAAACCGCGAAAACGAAAAAATTTCAGCATTCATAGCCATACAAGGACTCCATTGTTAAAGCGGTTAAGCTATGTGGGGTTCCCTTGTAAGTGAAATTCTTCGCAGAGAATAGATAGGCTCGTATCTAGATTATATTATAAAATCTCCTCACGGTGGCGCAAAAGTTTGGGGCTTGCCAGTATGATGGTTTTAACAAATTTTATATTCATTTCGAAAATCATTGTTAAAAGCTTTTAATAATTTAAAATTTATTAAATGATCACTTAAAAACTTTTTAAAAATGTTTTCAATTTAGGTAAAATAAACAATTTATGCTAGCCAAAACCTCCCGTTTAAATACATGGCATTTTCATAGATGTGTTTAGAGGGGGTCTCCGTTGTTGTTTCACAACTGTGGGAAGGGGTTGATCAAATTGTATATGTAATGACCTTTTGAAAAGCTTGGTGCTTTAAGGATATGCAATCAAAATGGATATATAATTTGTTAAAGTAAAAATATTGGTAAGTGAGTTTTGAGCGCCCAAATTTTGCGCCACCCTGAATAATAAAAAGAAAGGGAAAACTAACTAATATGGGCCGGAGGAAAGCGTCGATTTTCACTCTCCAAAGATGTTTGTTTAACTTTTTCAAATGATATAACCTATATTACTTTAAACTGTGTTCGGGACTTTAAAATTATTAACCCTATTAAGTACTTAAATATGGACTGACCTTTCTGCTACGTCAAGATGGACTGAGTTATGGAAAAACAAGAATTTTTCACAACAACGAACTAACTCACCAAGTCACTCGTATCTGCTTATTGGCCAATTTTTGGCCGCTAAAGTTAGTGGTCGTTCTTCCCCCCCTCCGTACTCTCCAGACATGGCCTCAGCAGATTTTTTCTTCTTTCCAAAGTTGAAAATAACCTTAAATACATCGTTTTTAAAATGTAGATAAGATTAAACAGAATTCGCAGAATCATCTCTGCGTTATCCCAAAAACGAATTCAGGGAGCATTCCAACAGTGGAAGAAACGATGGGAGTGGTGCATTATAAGCAAGGTGGGGCTATTTTGAAGGAGACAACCATGTATAATGTTGTAATTCAGTTAATAAAGTTAGAATGCCAAAAGTCCGAACTTTTATTGAACAGACCTCGTAGCCTATTATAGTTGTAAATATGAAATGGGTTGGGCATGTGTAACAAAATGGTGAATGGTTTATATCCTTGGCAGGATATGGGATAGAAAAGAAGCCAAAGAATCTGTGGTGGATTCAAGTAAATGAGTACTATGTCATGATCATGGTTTTGAGAATTTGCATAACCTCTTGTATGAAGTAGAAAATGGCTGTGGACGAATATAAAAAAGAAATGTTTGTCTTAATTTGATTAGGGTGATTCAGTCCGCTGGCTGTGGTCAAAAAACCTCACCGGTGAGAGAATGATGACGTAATTTCTCAATAGGCTAACCGTCTTTTTCTCGGTGAGGACGGTTAGACTAACTGGTTAGGCATAGCAGCGCTTATTGGTGTTTCTGACCGCGTTAAAATGACGTCACAGTTTTCTCACCGGGATTTCTGACCGACCAAAGGCTAACTCTTCTCACCCGTGAGAGTTTTTGACCTTAGCCCAAATCTAGCTTGTTTTTCAAATGATAAACTTTTCAGGAGGATTATGGGGTCATATTGTTGTTGTCCGCTTTAATTTTCTAGGTGATAAAATTCATTTTCATTTCAGACTTGTACATTCAAAAAACCTTTTTTTCTTAAGAAAACATGAATTAACCTAATGGCGAAATTAGCCTTCACATGGCTTAGCAGCCAATATTATTAGTTTAGGATTTAATGATCCATAAGATTAGTTCAAAAGCATCTTTATACTTCGTTAATCTTCAAGGTTAATGAGTGCGTCGGAAAGTTAATCTACAAAATGCTTTTTTGAAAAATTATTTGCGAAGAAGATAAAACAGCTTTAAAGGTACAGAAACATTTTAAACAATAAACCAATAGAAACGTTAAAGTGTATCCTGCTTCCTATAAATTGCACGTAATAGATTGTAAAAGTTTGAAATTATTTACAATTTCGGTCTCTTCATGCCTTGTCACTGAAGCTTCCTGGTGTAGAGCTGTTTGGAGAGTAACGTTGATTTCGAATAATTGAATGGGTCGTGAAGCACAAAGTGACAAACTTAATCGTTGAAGCTTATGGTGCTCATATATATTTATTCTTCACTGTAAAGGGCACGTGCGATGTTAATAGCGTGCGCTTCAGTAAAGGCTGCGCTGCGCCTCTTCGGTCAGCCTGCCCATGCAAAAGGTAACCAAAAGGCAAACGAGCCAAGTTGAATGGAAAAGTTCATCCTTCGATTTCAATGGGAATGTGGTGTGCGTTGCGCAAGCGCCGTGTAATTCTCGCTTGATTTAGCCCTCGACGGGAATGATCAGAAGCTCTAACGCGGCCACGATGAGGTTCAATTTCCCTTTGAGGTCCACCGGGAGGATCGCTGTTCGGCGGAATGTTCCGGGACGAATTCACTCCCACCCCCTAAGACAGCAGGTGATAATAGGAAAAGGCGGGAGCGGCTTCAACCGTTTATATTGCTCACCTGCAGAACAAAGGAAATAGAGAAGGGGGTGGGAGATCGAAAGAGAGAGTGAGTGAGTGGATGGTGGTATAAAAGAAAAAGGTCTAATTACAAGTCTGTGCTTGATGGAATGGATAAGAGAGAAAGAGAGCTGTGAGAGGGAGAGAGAGACGCTTTCCACACAATGGAATGGGTTCATTGAATGGATGGTGCGTCCTGTTAAGGATCCAATGATCGGAGAAAAGAGTAGCCCAGGTGAATTTGCGAGGATTATAAACGTTGAATCTAATAGAGAGAACGGTGAGGAAGAAGAAGAAGAGGGTATGAGGTAAGAGGGTTTCCGTCCTCTTCCTCTTCTTTCCAGCCCTACAACATCCCTTAATGAGCATTGTGATTCGTGCAATGTGAAAGCCACCCTCTTAGTCTCTCTCTCTCTCTCTCTCTCTCTCTCTCTCTCTCTCTCTCTCTCTCTCTC
>JAHWFO010006931.1:4222561-4289441 GCA_023313115.1 Rhysida immarginata
CTCTCTCTCTCTCTCTCTCTCTCTCTCTCTCTCTCTCTCTCTCTCTCCGACAAGTTTCATCATCTAAATTAGCCATCACTCCGCCTTACTCGTTTCTTCCTTAGATTAAGCCTTTGCTTCGTGACACTGTTTTTAAATTCGTCACAAATTGGATCTGCGTCGTGTTGTCATGGAAACCAGGTTTTTTGCATTATAGACGGATTAATCTCCGCATTTATGTTGCCAATTAGAGACAGTGAGATTTTCCTAACATCTTCCAGCAAAAGCATATTCCTTCGCTCTCTACCTCCCTCTTTCACACACATGCGCGCGCGCACGCACGCACACACACACACACACACACACACACACACACACACACACACACACACATGCTTATTCACGCTTAAAAAAAAGGAAGAAATATGTAAATGATTGAGCTTAAGCAAATAAACTTGTGAAATAGACATTTGTTGTTTCTGTACCTTCGTTGGTTCTTTTTTACTTTTTAAATGAGGAAAATGTATTTTAAAAAATGTTTTCAAAAAAAATGGAGTAATTGTACAAACTTTGTTTATTTAATGCTGCTTTAAAGTTTTTGCGTATTTTTTGACCATCTCTCTACTTAAACATGAATAAAATTAAAACAAACAAAGATAATCTTTTTTTAAAAAATACGTGAGGTTACATATATTAAAAGTAAAGGGTTTGTTTAGGTTTTAATGTTTAAAATGTTGAAAGAAAATGTAATCAACTTTTTTTTCATAATTTATGAATATTTATTACCATGATATCAATATTTCAGATCAAATGGCTACTAAAAGTAAGAAAGCAAACATTTAAATCATAAAAATTACATGGTTAATCTTAAACTTATAATATTTGACATTGACCTTTAAATGTTTCCAACAAAAATTAAGCAAAACCTATGGAATGGTCAACCAAAAAGATGAAACCTCAAATCCACAAGGAGAGTAGAAATACCGGATGCGTATTTCGGCTACCAGGTAGCCATCTTCACTGGTGAGAATTAAAAGTTAAAAAAAAATATGTAAGGTTCTTTTTACTTTTGGCTCTCACCACTGAAGATGGCTACCTGGTAGCCGAAATACGTATCCGGTATTTCTATTCTCCTTGTGGATTAGAGGTTTCATCTTTTTCGGTCTTTAAACCTTTAACACTTTTTTTTTTAAATTCCGAAGCTATCAAAAGGCCCATCTGCATTATCTACATTTTGAGATATCTCTCGAAATCTTACGTGCTCGAAAAAAGAAAAACGACGAATAGACGCGTAGAGGTTTTAGGCTTATATTAGACCTAAAGAGAAGGAGCCGTTTATTATCGCTATAAGATTGTTCAATATAAAAGCTTCTCTTAGAATCAAATTTCCGTGTTATTCAAAATTGGTCTATGAGGACTTTTTTTATTACACGCCATACCTCAAATGTTTAGTAAATTAATGATGAAAATAGGGCATCAGCGCGATTAGCTGAAGGTTCCTGGTTCGAGTCCAGACTATGGAATTTTCTTTCCTATTTTCATAAATAAATTTCCCTATGATGCAGCGAATACTTTTTAATAGTTTTTACGGAATTCTACAACAATACCTGTTCAGAATCTGGAATAAATAAAATAATTCTGAATATACACTTTTTCCAAAGGGTAATATGGTTCCAACTTTTTGTGACTAGATATTTATTAAGGATATTTTAAAATACACTTTTAATTTTATTATACTCATTCCCTTTTTGCAATTTCATTTCACCCCTAACTTTTTTCCCTTTTGAAGATAGGAACCTAATTATAACTGCCAAATTGTAGGGATAACTATTAGTCTAAATCTTTAGACAAAGGCAATACGTACTTTATTTGCCCAACTTGAAAGAAGATTGGTTTGGTTTGGTTTGGTTAGTTTGGTATTAACGTCCTTTTCAACTGCCATGGTCATTTCAGGACGGCGTTATAGGGGCCGCAAATTTTGCCTCGCAAGAGTTCTTTAACGAGCAGCCGGCAAACGACTACATGGGACCAACGGCTTTACTTCCCTTCCGAAGGAAGTGCGTGGTCTCAGGATTTTCCCCCTGAAAAAATCCTCGTCGTCCTCGGCCGGGGTCGAACCCGCGTCCTCGGGCATCAGAGGCGATCACGCAATCACTGAGCCACCAAGACAGATCTTGAAAGAAGAAATTGCCACCAACGCTTCAAGTAAGAACTAGTAATGCAGGGGACCACCCTTCTATATTTATTTGACAATTTTAAAGTAAACTTCACCTTTGAAAATAATTTTCTCTCTAGCTACCCATCTACTCATGTTCGCAAACAATACCGGTAGAAGTATTGTTGGAAAAAATGTTGCGAGTTAAAATTGTAGAACTGCCAACGAAAAGAAATAAGTATTGCTGCACATAACTGTAGGTTTTTAAATTACGAATTTTTTGAAATTGCCCTGAATAGAAGTTAGGTTTGAATTATACGAGACGTATTCAGAAAGTAAGTTCCGTTTTGTAATAAAAACAAAAGTACTATATATATTTTCAAATTTTTTTTTTTACCAGATTCTATGTATCTTTAACTATTTTTCCACGTAGTTTCAAAGTTTATTTAAACACTTGTTATAGCGCTTAATGAACTTCTGCATGCTCACTTCATAGAAGTCTGCGCGCGGTGAGGAAAGCACGCAGTTTTCACTTCTTCATCGTCGCTGAAATGCAGGTTGTCGACGAACTCTTTTAGATACCGGAACAGGTGGTAGTTACTGGACGCGAGGTCCGGACTGTTGGGCGGGTGGTCAAGTTGTTCCCATCCAAAAGACCTGAACAGCTTGAACACCAGGCTTACAGACCGGGCCTCGCGTCTAGTGACTACCACCTGTTCCGGGATCTAAAGGAGTTCATCGGCAGCCTGCGTTTCAGCGATGATGAAGAAGTGAAAACTGCTTGGCTTTCCTTACCGGCGGTGGACTAAGCTCATTGCGCGCTATGACAAGTGTTTAAATAATCTTGAAAACTATGGGGAATAATAGTTAAAGGTATATAGCATCTGGTAAAGAAAAAAATTTGAAAATACGAGGGGTGATCAAAAAGTAAGGTTACAAATCCTGCAGTGAAACGTGTACATTTTATTTCATACAACCAATACAACCGATAGTCATACAGATTTTTCGGCATAGTCTCCTTATCGGTTTAGGCACTTGTCGGTTTGTGGGATGAGTTTGAATATTCCCTCCTGGTAAAAATCCTGTCCTTGCATGTTCGGCCACGTTGTCGCGAAGTGTTCCACCTTCTCGTCTGAAGCGAATCGTCGGTCTCCTAGATGCTCCTTCAAGTGAGGAAAGAGGTGAAAGTCCCTAGGAGCGAGGTCCGGTTTGAAGCAGTTTCGCTGGGACATCATCGAACACCCTCCCTACAGCCCGAAACTCGCTCCAAGTGACTTTCACCAGCAGACTTTTTCCTCTTTCCAAAGTTGAAAACCAACTTAAAAAAACATCGTTTTCAAAATGTAGATAAGATTAAACTGAATTCGCTGTGCTATCCCCCCTCCCAAAAAAAATTCCAGGGAGCATTCTTAACAGCGGCAGAAACGTTGGGAGCGTTGCATTGTAAGCAAGGAGGACTACTTTGAAGAAGACATCCATGTATAATGTTGTAATGTAGGGTGTCAAAAGTCAGTCGGTTTTTACCATACTGGCCTTGTTGGGCACTATTGTAACTTTTTTACCTAACCCAAATAAATAAATAATTCATTTCAGGCAAATGTAAACCAATGTAAACCCAAAATAGATTTTTCATAGATAGGGGTGGGGAGATTAAAAGTTTAAACAAAATTCAAATTTACATATAAATAAAAATGAAAAAGAAAATTCCGCGTCCTGAATTCGAACCAGTACCACGAATCGCCTTTACCAACTGTTCTACCGCGCGAACACTTATATCATTTGGTTTCCATCTTAAATGCTTAGCAGTATTTAGGAGACTTGGAGACAGTTTACCTCTACCAGTGTCTGCAGTAGCCCAGTTGGTAGAGACGACGAGTTAGAGACTCGTACTCTCTGGTTCGAATCCAGATCGCGGATTTTTTTCCTTTCCTTTTTCATCTATATGAAAAAGTACTTTCTCGAAGCATAGCTTCATTGTTTCCAACATCACTTTAAAACAATTCATAGTGAACACCGTGGATAATATATTTCGAAAAAATATTTGTTTATATTTAGTATAGCAAAAGAAGAAAATACTTTTTTGTGTACCTATTTATTTCGAAGAGTATGCTCCGCTCAAGTTTTTCAATATTTTTTATATTAATTTTGAGTAATTTGAAAGCCATCTCGCTAATATCATCTCTAAATACAATTATTTTCTTCCTTGAATGGTTTAAAAGGTCGATAATTTTTAAATACATGAAGCTTGACTAACTGCTGCAGCGACCACTCCCATGTTGAACAAGCTATTGCTTGTTTTAGCTCCTCGGGTTCGCTAAATAAGTACTAGGTGAATAGACATTGATCCAGTAGTTTATTTTGCAAGAATTAATTCGTTATATATATTTTTTGAAGAGCATCAAAACTACGTAGAAATTTAAATAGTTTACATAACAAACTGCGAATATGGTCAGAAATTTTGAATTGCGTCTTCGCGGTCATTGTGCGCCAGTCCTCTATTTCTTAGCATGAAAACACGATTTTAAAAGGTTTTCTGAATGCTAATTGGACAGATATTGGTGAACTGAATGGAAACGCAGCAATATTAGGGTTTTATTTTCTTCTATAACCGTATGGTTTAAATTGCAATTTATAATTGCTACCAGTTTTACAAATGCTGGCCTTGTGATTTACGGTGAAATGCTCGACATTCTTATCAAAGGGAAAAATTTCCATTAGATTTTAGGAAATTTCCCAATCTCAATCCGTAATTTTTTATTGGAGTTCGTTAGCTTCCTTTCTATCGTTTGCATTTGTTGGGAGTTTTTGCTGCAGCTGCAGCAACGCAGCGTTTGTGGAAGGCCTCAAATTATCCGCAAGGGAAATCATATTCGTTCGAAACCATGTCACGCAAGTTCAGGGATGAAAATAAACTATTTTGTTACCGATAATAAAAACTAAAGCCGCTCCAACGGTATTTTTCTTCTTCAACTTAATTCACAAATATTTATCTCCATTACTCCAACCTCGTAAATCTGCAACTTCTCAATTTTATCTGGAAAGTGAAAACCTCTTATATACAAGGAGGAAAACGGAAATACCTTTTCATTACGTTTATTACTTTTTATTACATTTATTAATATGCATATGCGTGAATTAGCTAAGCTGAAAAGGTCAAGTTCTGTTAATAATTCTGTGAAGAAGCTAATGATACATTATCATAAAATGGAGGCAGGCTCTTACTGAACTTAAAGGTAAACTCCACTAGACTTTATTTTTTTTGCATCATAACATTAATCCAGGTTAATAGAGTATTTATCATTCAAAATTTTTCGATTTTTCCTAAAATTTTATTAAGAAAAATGCCTCGGAAAATTGAAAATTTGCGTGTGATCTTCCATTTCTTCTCCACAGAACACGGCGGAACAAGCTGTCATTTCCTGCCGCGAGAACCTCGGGGAATTTCGTCACCGAGATTCTAGTCGCTTAGAAAGATTCTACATATCGTAAGATTTTGCTAACCTGTTTTATGTGGGAATGCCTTCAATTTGTTCTCTGTTTGGATGTGTAAATAGACAGTCGGAGAGAAATTTCACGTTTCATAGATTTCCAGAATCAGAATCGATTAAAAAACAGAATCGGATTAGTTTGTGACAGCGAGGGAACTGATATCCAACTCCAAACAGCATCGTGTGCTCATTTTGAAGTGTCTTGTTTTGTCTACGCATCCGCCGTTTAAAATTCAGTATCAATTCAAACAAGAAATTCGCCGAAAGTAGATCACGTATAAGGTGGAACTAGATGCTCTTCCAACTCTAAACCCTGGCGTTCTTCAAGAACAACCACCATAACAGCACTCGTTAAACGCCGAAGGAATGAGGAGGTAAGCCTATCTGCTGTGTAAGGCACACGCCGCCCTAATGTGCACACGCCGACGCGGCAAGCAGAAGATCCCGTTTCACGGTTTAATGCATAGGGTTGTTATATCGCAGAAGTTGCAGTACCATTTAATTCTGCTAACGGCCCTTATATATCACTGTTATCAAATTCGCAGTCGTCACTACCGGTCTTGTTTCATATTCATAGTCCATTGCGATGCCCAACTGACAACTGACCGATAGCGTCCTGCGTGTGACGTCACGAATTCGAAACTCCTTCGCACATCTCGGCAATTGTGACGTAACAGTTGCCGAACCATGGCGCCAGTGTCTATCGCAGGGGAAGGGAAAAAATGAAAGTTTATTATATATTTTACCAATTTTGAGTACGAATTGAAAATTTTATACATGCTACGGAGACTTTCATCTTTCATTTTAAACAAAGTTGTCTTGGGTGTGGAGTTTACCTTTAAGGCAAAAAAGTTCATTGTATCTTTGTAATTAAGAATTGATAGTATTGATGATGTAATACGAGGCAGAGGCAATAAAGATTTCCAAGCCATATATATTAACTTATCATAACGAAAACGGGGCAATAGACCCCGAATGAAAACGAACAAAAAAGAAAATAAAGTAATTTTTAAAAATAAAAATATATCATAGCCACCAAAAAATAAAAGTCTAATAATTATACTTATTATTAAAATTCTAGCATACTCTGCTATAAAAATTAAAGCAAAACCACCCCCACTATGAAAATAAAATTAACATACCCCCTAGAAAAACCAAAATTAGAATGTAACCAAATCAAAAATATTCTTTTAAAAAATTTGTAGATGACGCTGTTCAAATAGTTTGAACAATAATTACTATGATTATAGATACAGGATTTTCCACGCATAATGGTTGGTCTAATTAATTATTCACCTGTTGTTAGAACTAGACTCTCAGTGGCTAATTATGCTTTATTAGGATTTCCTTTCTTGGCTGGATTTTATTCCAAAGATTTAATTGCTGAAATGTATTTTTTTGGTCATAGAAATTTTTTTATTTTTTTTATTTTATTAGTTTCTATTGGTCTTACTTCTTGTTATTCTATTCGATTAGGTTATTATTCTTTGTGAAAAAATATTAATTGAAGGCCTGATGTTCAGTCTTCTGATGGGGCTATATTAATACTTAATATAGCCCAAGAATACACCAAGTATATTAGCAAACGAATCTTTGTTCTTTAGTGTTGATGCTTCAGGTTTGCTCCAGGTTGAAAACTATGATGCAAATGATTGGCGTTTCTTTATTGACTCCAATTAAACAATTTTAAAGGCAATATTGCTCTACAATTATGCACCAGTCCCTGTAGCACATTCTGTCAACATGTAAGAAAAACCTATGAACACTTAAACACTTTGTCGGTATTTAAGTATTCAAAGCATCAAAGGAAAATTTGTGGTGGTTTAAAAATTTCTGGAATGCTTTTGGGTCAGTAATCTGGCTTTACAAAAATGCCATGTTTTAATTGCGAGCAGGAGACTAGGGCGCGTAATTTACATTGGACGAAGAAAGAATGGCCTAAGAGAATCTCTCTAAGGCCAGATTCCAAAAACATAATACGCCAAAATACGTCGAGCTGAAAAAATCTTGTTACCTCCACTTCGAAAGCAATTTACAAAGGCTTTGGACAGAAAGTGCGTTTGTTTTAAGTATAGGTTTAATGAAGGTGAGAGGTTCCAACAAGATGCTAATAACATGGAAAAACGCTATTAAGGCCGTTGCATATAATACGATGGCAGATTACTGCTGGAATTTAAAGCGAGACATACTAAAAATGCAAAAAAGCGTTTATTTGGTTGGCAACATATCTCTTAGACAGGATAACTGTAGATATTAGGAATTGCATAATATAAGTAAATAATTAAAAGACCGCTCATATTTTCTGTTATTGAATTTTTAAATTCTCTGTAGAAAAAGGAGCGACGCCACCGAAAGGCGTGGTCCTTGGTTCGAGTCCAGGTCGAGAAATTTTTCCTTCTCTTTTATACCTTGTAATTAGCATACTGAACATATTTATACAAAATAATTCAATCTCAAGACAAACTATAATTTTGCGGTCCTGTGTTATTAACTCTTTATTTCTTTTAATGTCTATTTGATTTGTACAGAAAATGAATTACGATAGAGATTTTTATATTTACATACGATAAGAATTTTCATAGCTATTTCTCCTGCTTTGATTAACCCTTTAAAGATTTTCTCAAGCTTTTAGATAAAACTTCAACGCTTCGTTTATGAAAGCGCTGGTTTAACTTTGTAATATTTATTTATACACATCTTACTGGAAGCTAACGCGATCGTGTTTAAGTTTTTCGTCTCCCGTTGCTTCTCGAGCTGATGTTTTCGTGGAAAGAGAGAGAGAGAGACGAACTTCTCCCTTAATAACTAATCTCCGAAATGATGTAAACGCCTGCCGTTTCCATGGCAACAAAAGCCATGTTGTCGAGGCTCCCCCCGTAAATCCACCGCTGGAACAAGCATTTATTAAGGGATTCGTCCCCTATTGAGCCGCATTTACAGCACTTAAACTTTTCGCTGCTTTCTATCTTCCATGCAACCGAGTCTTAAGGAAAAGATTTCTCCGAGCAGCGCCACTCGTTTATTTGTCTCCTTTTCGCCTCGACTTAAAGAAACTAATTTCCATTAAAATTGTAACATGTCTCTGAAGGTTTTAATAAATTAACGTGGAATAAATCAAGTTTTGTTCCCAGCAATAGTTAGCAGGGAAGCAGTTGTTTAGAAGGAAATTAGAAACATGAAACATTAACATGGTACAATCAGCGACGATCAGAACGTTGTCTATTAAGTTCCACTTAATCACGGATTCTCTTTACTGTTACGAAAACAGACACGAGGTTCCTTTAAGCATTGCTTGTTTGCTAGGAAAATTTGGCAATTAAATACGAAAAGCCTTTCCTAAGCTGATACGTTATAAGCTGAAGTGGAAACCTTGATAATTTATTTAATAACTTCGAAACCCTAAACTGCGATAATAACTGATAATTTCATATGAGGTTCTAAAGACTTTCACTTTACATTTGAAACGCTTGTAAAGTTTAGCGATTCAAATTGAAAAAGGAACTCTTTTTGAATAAGCATTTTTTTAATAATTGCATACACTGAGACATCATATTAAGACGATTGGTCCACTTTAAGTTTTTTTATTACAGCTGCATTTCTCTTAGATGTAGCTTTTATAAGGTGTTGGAGGATGTGACCCATACTAACTTAAAAGAAGTCTTAGTTCAAATTGATAGCGGTATTTGTAGACTTCGAATGAATCTTTCCATCTCGTCTTACAAATCCCATCGTCTCACATCGTCTATTCGTAAGACTAAGTATGGGTCGTAGATCATTGTACCCCTCGAAGGTATCCAGATCGGATTTCAAGTATCTAAGATCGTCAGTACAGCTGAAGAAAGTAGAAACACAGAGCAGAATCGGACGAGCGGTCGCAGCATTCGCCTCCCTCAAATGGGCGCTTGTGAAAGAGGACCAACATTTCCTTGAAGACTAAGATTAGCTTCTTTAAGACACGGATCCAACTAGTCTTCTTCTACGGCTCAGAAACACGAACCGAGCCGAAACGGGACCTCAGGAAATTTGAGATATTTCAAATGCGATGCCTGCAACAAATCCTGAGAATCTTTCTTCGTGACTTCATCACCAACGAAACATTCGGAAAAGGTATTGTATCGGTTTCATAACCATCCATCGACCAACACGGTTCGCCACGTGGGCCAAATTGCCATAAACCGACTATGACATCAATTCTTTAGAAGCACTCAATGGAAAATGCAGCTGAATACGCTTAAGAAAACATAGATTAAGTAAGTGAGCAAAGATTGGAGAACTGGCGATCATCGCCCTAGATAACACGGGATGGATAAAATCGCAAAAGTCCAAAATCTTGCGTCATGTAATCGAAAAACTATGAAATAAAGGCAGAATCATATATCTGGACCAAGAAGAAGATGGGGTTTAACGAAGTAGACTATGAGAGACATCTCCCAGCCGGTTTTACCTTGGTTCTGCACGAAAGTCTAAGTTAGATTATGAAATTTTCAACCTTATGAAACGCAAGAAATCCAGAACTCGTACAAGTTTTTTATGCCATGTGATCAAAAATAAACAAAACCGTAGAAACGTATCTGCTTAGGCTGCTGAATCTAAACCGAAATGTTTGGCTCCTATATTTATAATACTTTATAGAATTTGGAAAAATCCAGAAGCTCTAGAAATTATCGACAATTCTAGAAGTTAGGTACTGAAGTTTACGGCTGCAGGGAATTACAAAACTGCTGCACTCACTTGTTAACCTTTCTTGCCATTGTCTCGGTTCACGCAAACCACCTTTTCTGATTCTTTAGCTTCAGCACGAGTTGTACGAGTGCAGCTGTTCACAAACCGTTGATCAACAAATGGCATGTAAGAAATGCCATTGAAAAAACAGTCATATTGGTATATAAGTCGGGATTTGCGTAACAAACTTAGCTAAGGTATTAGGATGGTTATTTTAAGCAACTTCATTCCCAATTTGGATTTGTAAGTGTTGATTTGATTTCATTTCTGAGATATGGATTGACATACTGCTGTTATGGTGTGAACAAGAATATATAAGGTGTATCTAACAAATTTCCTTCAATAACCTTCAAAGTAATCGCCATTGGCCAAAATACGCTTTTGACAACGTTTGTAAAGCTGATGGAAACTGCCAGCGAAAGCTTCTTTAGGAATCGCTCGAAGCGTTCATGTCGCTCGTCCTTGGATGTTCGGAATGTCTGCAAAATGTGTACGATTCAGGACTCCCTTGAGGCGGGGAAACAAAAAAAATCTGCAGGCTTCAGACCCAGGGAGTATGTGGATGTTCGAGAGTACTTACGCCGCACTTAGCCAAGAAATTGCGCACACGGTTCGCACTGTGCAGGACCATAGTCCACTGTCCAATCCTATTTCGTACACTTGCACCAACATTCCAGAGTCTCTGTCGCCGTTTTCCCCAGTTTGTTTCAAGCCTTGATGTTCACGCTATGCTCCATTGCTCTATGACACGAGTCTTCATACTCAGTACATTCTACAGGCAAATCTGCTTCAATTTACTGTATTAGACGCTAGGTGATGCTTTTCGACATGTCTCTCGGTCCGCATGTCTATGCGCTCTCCTAGCCCACGTTGCCGTTTTGATATCAGTACGTACATTTATCGAACTTTTTAGACACCCTTGTATTTCCCTTCAGAGTGTACCATTCCGACAATGACGTGGTGGTTTAGCGTTGTTTATCATGAGTTCACAGTCGTTATCGACTAAACCATGAATTTCGTACCATATAAGGATATTTTGGTCTATTATGCGCTTCCAATTTCGTCAGAAGATCCATATCAGCAAGACAAATCCTAAGCAATATTGCTCGGATCTTAAAGTGGTTTGAGGACAATGGAAGAGTTGAACTGGACAGCTTTACTCTTGCTTTGAATCCCGTCGAGGATTTTTAGGACGAACTACGAGTAGATCATCGAGTATCTTTTAAATATTTAACGAAGTGTATGACACGATTGTACGCCTTCAAAAAGCCAAATACAAAATTTCAAAAGATAAAATGAAATCAATGTAAGTGTGAGGATACTAATGATAATGCGCTGTTTGATCTTCATGACTATACCACTACTACATTTGTACGCATATGGTAAAGGCATAATATTAGCAAAAAGTCCTATTTGAGAACATCTTACAGTATCTTATTTCGACTTTTCCCCAATCGGGCGTCCCATTCCCTAATTGAATGTCAGAGTACAATTGATACCAGGAAGTAAGAGAGTGATTCCAATAGACGCCAAGAGCTCTTTGCATTCATAGATTACGACCGAAAAGGGCTCAGTGTCATTCAGTATAGAATCCCGGAGAAAAGTGAAGCGAGAGGCGAGAACAAGGGAGGCAAAGAATCGCGTGTGAAGTTGGCAATCGCTTGAAAGTCTCGCCGATGACGATAATGAGTGGCGACCGTATTGAGGAATCACCGATGACGTGTCGTCATTAGGTTCGTGCGTCGGCTGATTGGCTTTGTTGCTGTAGCGGGGGAGGCTCTCGTTTCGCTGTCTCTCGGTAACCGGCTCACGTCTGGATAGCCAATCTCATTAAATCGACCGATTTGCACGAGTCCTCCTCTCTCTTCCCCATCCCAAGCCTAATAACTTGGAATTCCCAACGTCCCCGGTGGAACCGGAAGCGGAAGGACGGAATGAGCGAAGGAGGGAACATTTCGCTGTCAAACGCGAGCTCATAAACCTTCCGCTCCTCGTCTCGCCCCGTCCCCGGAGAGAAGGCCGTCTTCGCCCCGCCAGCGTCGCTTTGCCTTGCATATTTAAGGAAGGAAACAGAATTCCCCCTTTGCTTGTAGTAGAAGAGAGGGGGCCCTGTGAATGACAATCGGGTCTCTCTTCTCTCACTCTTTATTCATTTTTTTCTTTTATTTTCTCTCATGTGTTCCTCTCTTCTCTCTTCCCTGTGCCTCTTACCCTCTATAACTCCGCGGGGAATCCCCAAATGGACCCCTCTTGTTCCTATCTAATGGATGGATAGAACATTCCGTTCGGAAACAATGTTGTTGTCAATGTCTTCACTTTCATCCCGTCGAGTTCCTCTTTCTCTCAATCTCTCTGTCTGTCTGGCTGTCAGTGTCTGCCTCTTTCCTCCTCAGTGAGAGATGTCACGCACATTAGGATACAATACGAACTTCGAAAGAGATCTATTATACAAAGCTACTATAAATAATTCATTCGAATTTGTCACGCTGTTTTTCTAAAGTATTACACATACAGATATAACTGATACATGAAAAGAACCGTAAACTCACAAAATTTTCCACCCACTACAAATGCTCTTTAATGCCCCTCTGATTACTAAACTCGCCAGTTTTCAGATGACATGCTTGGTCGACTGGTGATTTTCAGTTTACACAGACAACCAGTGTCCTTAAACTGCCGGTACTACCGCAAAATGCTCTATTTACACGGTACAATATGATCGCGATAATCCGAACTAATTGAGACAAGATGGTGTTCGAATTAGGTGGTCTGTATACCATACGGTACAAACGTTAAAACAAAAATTGATAAATGGTTTCAACAAGAAATTACCATCGCAACTAAACAGTATTTCAAAAGAAGTCTGTAAAAGAATTGCCTCCATCTAAATCCAGATGCAGAATACATTTACAGAATAGCATTAACTTTTCAGCAAAATCAAAATTAAACTTTACTGAGCTTTTGAACTTGTTGAGCTCATTATGAAACTCAAGGGAATAAAAAAAAAGTACTGCCCAGGTGAGATTCTATTGAGAGGGGCAGTCGGATTATAAGAGATTTTGATGTACTCTCTTCTTAATGCAAACTGCACTAAATAACAGACGTACAACTCCAATATGCAGAAACTCTTTTCATGCTTTATCGCCATTTTGTAAAGGCAATGCCAATTAGTGCATCATTTACGGTGAGTTTACGGTTCTTTTCATGTATCAATTATATCTGTGTAATACTTTGGAAAATAGTGTTTTGAAATCGAATGAATCATTTATAACAGCCCTGTGTATTGAGATTAAAAATATGTAATATACAAAAACTTGCTTTTGATTTTTAATAGTAGATTCATTAGAGTAGATTAAAGGTTAAGGAAATGGAGATCATTCCATGCAGTGTTTCGTGTACCTACTGCATATGACATGATGTTCTGAGTAGTTTTACTAATTCAAGTGAAACAACGTCTATTCTAATCGGTAATGAATAGTTTGAAATTATGAATAAGCAGAACTGATAGTTAATCATTTATATGTAAATTAACTACAGCGGAATAGCTAAATTTGAGTTAACACTCGACATTTGAAAGAGCATTTAATTGCAAATGTATACGTAATACAAGGTGTTTCGTAAAAGGTGTCCATAGTTGGGATTGTTTTAGATTAAAAAAAAATCAAATCAGCATGGGCCAGATTTGAAACTGTTTTAATAAAAAGATAAATTCTAAATACTGTATATAATTTATTACTTGTTCTCATAAGTCTACCGCCAGGCCTGATATGCAGGAACTCATCAGTCCAGATATTTTTTTCCAGTCGTCCACAGTGTTGGAATCTTGCATCCACTGGATTCGTTTTTATCCTATTTTGTTCCGATAGGAGAGGAAACCAACGAGAGCCTGCTCTCACTTCTGCTGTTGTAACTCACCCGTGTAGGGTATGGGCGGTTATGTGATCCGAAATTCCCTTCAAATATCCAACGTAGTACTCTGCAACAGGGGCTGTGAGAAAGCTTACAAGGGAATCGGTTTCCTTAACTCGTTTTGCTCATGATGCAATTGGAATTGAGTTGAAGATGCACTATGTTGATTATTGCTCTCTCCTATATTCTATTTGATATCTTCTGAATATGCAGGCAAATAGAAGATATGAAGATTCCTAATTGAGGTGTATACAGGGTGGATACAAAAATGAGCCCCCCCCCCCCTCTTTTATTTGCGTAACCAAAGCAGATATGTCAAATTTGATGAATCCAATGAATAGGAAGTTGTGGGTGACCTATCCCATGGTGCACTTTTCATCATCCCAAATATGCAAATTAGGACACATTCACAAATCCTATTTTAAAAACCGTAACAGATACACGAAAAATTCCAATTGAAGACTTGTTCACCATGGAATTCCGAACAAAACAAAAAAAAATTTCCAAAATCCAATGAGTGGATCACCAACAATCGCATGTTGAATTTATTAGTTACCTCCCTATGCACTTCACAAAGACATTTGAATGTTCAACAACCATGCTCACCATCAGTTAAGTTCCGTGCCCAATTGTGTTACGGTGTCAATGGGCGTCACATTGAGCACATTTATGATTAACTTTGGAGTAAAATTATTTATGCACTGTGGTTGTTTGTTGATGATCCGTTGATAGCCCAATTGGTAGAGGCGTCGACCATGACAGTCGAGGTTCCTGATTCGAATCCAGGTCACAGAATTTTTCCTTCCATTTTTCAATAGAAAAATCATTACCTCATGTTTGGAGGTTATCTCCAGTATATATTTAATTATTTATCTGTGAGTTCATCAAACTTTCTGATGGTCGGATAGGAAAAATTCTCGTTCTGTGAGCTGGGTTCCCGCCTCCCATTGGGCTTTCAACCTTGACAACTTGGTTGTCTTTAAGACACCTTGTGACAGCATGGCTGTCCGGGTATCTGCGATAGCCCAATCGGTAAAGACGTCGACCATGACAGTCGAGGTTCCTGATTCGAATCCAGGTCGCAGAATTTTCCTTCCAATAGAAAAATCAATATCTGCTTTGGTTATGAAAACAAAAGGGAGGGAGGGAGGGAGGGAGGGGGGGGGGGCTCATTTTTATATCCATCCTGTATATAAAATTGTTGCCTAGAAACTAATCATTGAGTCGCCATTCACGTTCAAGTCTATTTTCCCCAAAATTTGTAATTGGTGGATCCTTTTTTTGAAGTCGTAAGATCCTTTAGGAGTTTGTCAATTCAATTTATGATGCGACAAATATATAGATTTTAATGCAATATCTTATTCTCTTTCGTATGTCAACGCAAAGCAGCTGACATTCGTACAAAACTGACTGCCGATTTCAAAATTGCTCATCTGTAATATTTATCTCGTAATTATTTGGCTCGGTTACACCTGAATGCCTCCTCCCACACTTTTAACTCCCGAAAAGTAGCAGTTTGAAATGCAGCCTGCATTTGAAGATAGGCTATAGCGCCGCGTATTGCTAACAGATGACCGTTGCTGCATTGCCTAGGAAGCAAGTGTTCGGTTATATTTGCAGATGTGCGGATGCATTCGTGGACAATGCGGGAAAACATGGAAGCAGATAAACATTGCCAGTGTGATCTCCTCTGACGAGAAATTTTCCGCTAGCAACAAGCTTTAGGCGGCTATCTAGAAACGGTGTCGGGAATACTCTAAAGAATGCTTTGCTGCGGCAATAAGAAAACTGGCGGAACATGGCAAAAGTGAGTAGACATTGGCGGGGAATACTTCTATAGTAACGTGCACTAATTTTATCATAATAAATGGTTAGTGCGTTCCTAATATATTGGAGTATCAATCAACTTTGAACGATCTTCATAGCTTTATAGCCCAACTTCATTTTGTATTTAATCATTACGAATCTGTCTCTAAAGAAAGCATTGCAAGTGTTTGTTACTCTATGGTTACTGACTAGTTAATAAGTAACAAGGCTAAGGAGCTTAGTTTTTGTGAGCGCGAACTTGTTTAACTTCTTTTCCTTCTTCATTAAATTAATTTCAAATAGCCCATCCATCTCTTTTTTACAAACAATTATTTGTTTTTATAATTTTTATAAAAATTTTGAATTGGCTCCCTCGGTGTTTAATTTCTGTTTTAATGAGGTGCACTAGAGTTTTATGAAACGCATTCGAACCATAAATGTCTCCTCGAATGGTGTTGCTGAATTCTCTCTCATGTTATTTATTGCCGCAAAAATGGCAGCGCTGACGATGAAGTTGTAGGCGTTGATGTTTCCATCAGTGCAAATGAACCCCGTCAACTAACGTATGGTTTTTTTACGGTATACTTTTATTTCTGAAATATTTAAATTTACACCAGAGGATGAAAAACTTTCTTTCTCTCAAATAAAAACCTTAAGGAAGCCATGCGTATGCTTGAATATGATACTGTACTTAAGGCTTTAACGTGGTGGTAAATTTAATGAGGAACTCCAAAATCCGAATGTAAAATAAATTGAAAACAAGATTAACGTGTTTATGTTGCCTTTCAAAATGTTTTTCTATTTGTGTTTATCGTGGCACGAATATCTTTTTTTGATGTTTGATCTTTTTTCCTCTCTCTCTCTCTCTCTCTCTCTCTCTCTCTCTCTCTCTGATGGCGATAATTTTTTTTCCTCCCACTTGGAATCTCTAGATTTCCTCCCGCTTTAACATTTCGTATCATTTGTATTCTGTTTCTTATTTCCGTCCCTTCCATTTGGAATGGATCCTATTCCAAGGAAGAAAGAGAGCCAAGTTCAGAAGACGAAACATTACACGACAGGGAACGAATTAAATTTTCTCTCGTCTGGCCACCAGAGGCGCTGCTGCATCGATTGTTTCTGATTGGCTGGCCACTCTCATTCGCTGCGGTTGTTCTCACGAGACGCAAAACGAGAGAGGACGAGAAAGCGAGGGAGAAGTGGGGTAGAGATACCAAAACTTGGTTACGAGTAATAGAAATACATGTCACTTAGAACTTCAGGGGGAAACTGAAAGCGTCTTTGCATGACGATGAAACTGGGTGTTTGTAAAGCGTACATCTCGCGAATAAAGTAAAATGAGTGCTAAAAATTTATTGGTTATGTTACTATCGAAATTGTATATTTCTATCCAAAGCCTTGCTTTGCATTGACACGAGAGACTGCCCTTTGACATATAAGTTCAAGTCCAATGGGATTTCTCCAGGGAAGAGCCCTGAGTTCACTTCTCCGGAAGAGAAATAAAACCATGGGATATGCGAAGCAGCTTTCGCTTTTAAAGGACCCTTGACTTGCATATGACTTATGACATCTAAAGCTGAGAATAAGAAAATTAATATACAGCCATCAACTACCTACCTAACCTAATTACAAAGAAGATCTATTTTTAACACCGTTTTTCAATGTCATTGCATTCTTTGATTAAAAATAGGCTACTTGTCTAGGCGACAGATTCATGAATCCAAACGTGATAAGAGAATTGGATTATATTCATGGATACATCCATCTTATTATATCATTATCTAATCAGATTGCATAAAGAAGAAACTTTCCTGGTAGGCGATTTAGATCAGATGATGGTGTAAAGCAGTGTTTCTCAAACTTTTTGAAGCTTAGTTCCAGAAGTTTATATCCAACTGGTCGGCAGCGCTCGCTGAGAACGAGCCACACACAGCGTCCTTATTTTACATTCTTCTCCGTATCTGGAAGCCATTATATACAGTTTATAGTTGGGTTTTGTGATATATTTCACCGCCTTCCAATTGAATCTAAGGCTACTATCGCCCCTACGATATCGCCCACTTTGAGGTGTAAAATATGAAATGCAAAAACAGCTGCGTAAAATGAATTCCAGCTTCTATCGACAGGGTTTTGATTCATAGATCTCCTGCCAAGAATTGTTAATTATTGTCCTCCTATGTCTCTGTCTGTCGCAAATTGGTTCGTCTAAATTACATATTTTCTTGCGACTGAGGTGCCCGCCAGATCGAGACACTGAATTATGACCGCCACGTAGGTTTATGTAAATGCGATTGTGCCCTTTCACAGGGGGCGGATAAGCCTGCCTATTGGAAGACATATAAATGTGGTTTCAGTGGAATAGTTTGTACAGCAATAGTCACCGTCATGGGTAAAGCATGCGACCTAACAGACCTTAAAAAATTATGATCATCGGGTACCGTGCAAAAGGCGACAGCATTTCGGAAACCGCAGCTTTCATGAACTGTTCGCGTAGTGCCTCAGTCACTAAGTGAAGTGAATGAATGCAAGAATGGACAAGATGTGCATTTCAGGCGTGCAAGCTATAGGGGACAACGGGCCGTTAATGAACGGAGTGAACGGCGAATGCGGCGGCTGGTTAAGAGTGATCGACGCGCTACCATCGATACAATAACAGCCCAAATGAACGAGGAATGCACCAGAAAGCTATCGAGAACAACTGTGCAACGCACATTGTTGCGTTTTGGCCTCCGCAGCAGATGTTTGGTTCCAACACCCATGTTGACAAGTGTTCAACGCTAGAAACGATGTGCATTTGAATTGCAATACAAACATTGGACCCTAGACCAGTAGAAAACGGTTGCATTTTTCCGATGAGTCACGTTTTCTACTGCATCGTATCCATGGGCGCTTGCAACAAACTACCCGAAACCATCGTTAGGCGGAAACAAGCTGGAGAACGCAATTGTCTGGGGCATGTTTTGGGTCCATTACTTTCTCTGGAAGGTACCGTCAATAGCTATGCATGATTTGAGGAGCATGAGGATGAGTTCCACTTACTACCCTGGCCTCCAAATTCCCCAGATCTTAATTCTTGCGAGAATCTGTGGGAACATCTGGATCGACACGTCAGGTAGCGAGACCGTTCACTCCGGAATCTTCATGAGTTACGTGATGCTCTTGTGTTCGCAAGGACATAGACTCCTGTTGCCAACTTCCAAGCACTCTTTGAGCCCATGCCTTGTCGCCTAGGTGCTTTTTGGCTGCAAAAGGAGGCTATTCGGGTTATTAAATAGGTGGTCATAATTCAGTGACTCGACACTGTACGAACGAGGCAAATTCCACCACATACTCGGTAACTCGAATCGATTCTGCTGGCCGTTTTCCTCAACTAACGTTATGCATGAATATTTCAGGACGCTTCATAAAGTTTTGAACAATTCTTCGCATAAAGTTCAACAACTCGTATTCTAATATAATTTCTTTAGCAAACAACTTCATCATTCCGGCACTATCGAAAGCATTCAATCAGTCCTCGATTATGGTCAGCGCTCTTATCATCTTTACGATTTTTTAATATCCATTTGCTTCATGAAATTAGTAGCTGCGAAGGTTTTTCATATTTTGTTCAAGTAATAAAATGTGACACATAAGTGCTGTATATTACATAATTTCCGACCAAAAGCTATGTTTGCCGTCCACTTTGTTTTTCTGAATGTTCTACCTTATGTTGCTTGATATGGACGGGTGTCAAACTGGCGCTTGACATCCCACTGAGTTTCTCTTTTCTTAAATACCACAGCTAGATTCAACAAGTAATATTTGCATAAAATGAAGGACTTCACCAACAGTGTAAACAATTAATGAGAGCGGGCAACCCTCAGGCCATTTGTATCCACTTGATGGCAGCTGCGGAAATTTCAAGTGCTTGCCAGAACATCAGCGAACTCATCTGGCGCAAATTAACACAATGGCTTTCCCCAAGGAGCAGTGCTCAGCCCAAGCCTCTTCAACATCTCACGGCCGATATTAAAAAAAACACATCTCTCGGACCAAATTATTATACAGGGTAGATACAAAAATGAGCCCCCTCCATTTTATTTTCGTAACCGAAGCAGATATGTCAATTTTGATGAATCCAATGAATAGGAAGTTGTAGGTGACCTATCCCATGGTGCACTTTTCATCATTGGATTTTGGAATTTTTTTTGTTTTGTTCGGAATTCCATGCTGATTTCCATTGAAATTTTTTGTGTATCTGTTACGGTTTTTAAGATATGTATCCTAATTTGCATATTTGGGATGATGAAAAGTGTACCATGGAATAGGTCACCCACAACTTTCTATTCATTGGATTCATCAAAATTGACATATCTGCTTCGGTTACGAAAATAAAAGGGAGGGGGGGGGGCTCATTTTTATATCCACCCTGTATACCGAAGAATTTTCCTATGGTACACCTCTCTTCCCTTTCCCATGTAAGATCTATCGCACAAGATGTTTTAATGCTTACCCTACTGGGGGGATATCAACTTCCTAAGTTCTTCCTCCGAAAAATCTTTGTCCGGATTTAAAGACATGGTGGGCCATCAGTTGCAGTAAAATCAGTGGTGTATCTTTATTATAAAATGGTGTGTGTTTTTGTTTTCACCTGCATGACGCACAAACAAATAATTTTGAAGTATAATATAATCTCTGGTTCTGACATAGATAAAAGTTTATTTATACCCATTGCATGGGAAATGGCAATCTTATCAGGAGAGCTCGCCTTTGAGAAGCTCCATCTCGCTATCTTGTTGCATCAACCTTCACTCAGACTTGGTGCCAAGTTGTTTAGATCTTTTTTTTCCCCAAACCCACGGAGAACCTTTGCGACCTGAGTTTGGTTCCAATTTACACTGGCAGAAAATGAGAAAGAAGATGGGATGATAAATCACTCTTCGCTAAAGAAACAACCGAGGAGCTGGAACATTACCATAAAGTTTCCTAGAAAAACTGAATCATCTCTTCTATTAGTATATAGTTTTGACATGCTATCACATTTATATTTTGATTCAATGCTTAAGCAAGCAGCCACAGAAAATAGAGGAAAACTGTAAAAAAGTGACAATAACAGTTTTCGATTTAATCCTTTAATCATTTTAAATGTAAACATCATTTTATTATTTAAAGGAGTACATTCGAATTATTAACTCGGGGTGCGCTCGCAGTATATCAAGTTGCTTGTTCTGATATTGGAAAAACTGATGTTGACAGCTCGGTGTACTAATCTTCGAATACATTTGCCAACACGCCCGTTCGTTTTTGAATTTATCGTATTGAAATGAAGCCAATGTAGATTTCAATTGATTTTTTCTCAAATTTGGGAATTTGTCACGATAATCTTCTTTTCCATTTGCCACGATAAATAATAAATGATATGTTACTATTATTTTCCCCATTGAGCCAACTGCTCGTGGTGGATGAACCTGTGCGAGAATTTTAACATATAAACTTCGTATAGAAGAAGCAAAAGACCCAAACACGTAAACGACTCATATTCATAACGTATAATACTAGTTGTTCAAGGAGTGATTACCAGAGTCCTCCGCCACTAAATTTACCATTTAGCACTCTGACTTCGTAATGAACAAACAACTCAATTATCCCTCCTGAATGAATACAAATTAATTTTAAATTTAAAACACTTGATTATTCTGAAGTAGCTCGTTCCTTAAGCTTCCCAAAATGTATCAGGTTGTTTCACATGAATGCAGGATTTCGGGATGAAGTAATTACATATTTATAAACATCGCCAGATGGTGCTAGTTATTTGGATAGTGAAGGTTAAATATCCCTCTACTCATTGATCATTTAAGTGCTGTCTTGCAGTGTGATCGTACAGAAGTAATCCAAATATGGATACTTTTTTTTTATCAGTTTCAAAATTGATCACAACGCAACAGAGGCATCAATAAAGCATTTGGAAATGACAGAAAATAAACAGACAAAAATATTCCAAAAATTCCGATCCGACAATATGAACCCGTGAACAGCGAAAATTAGTGGTGAAACTATTATTGCAGAGAAATATTGCACCCAGCTCCATGTAGTGCATTAAGGAGTTAAGCAGGCTAGATCAACGCCTCCTAGAAAGCCTGCGCACTGAGACTTCATACTTTGTTACATGATCATAAGAAGTCATAATTTAGGGGATATTAATGGTAGAAATATCATTAACAATAAGTTCTTATGATGATGTAACAATGTATGATGATTCAGTGCGCAGGCTTTCTTTCTAGGAGGTTGCCTAGATCAACCAACACCACCTAAAAAACAAAGCCTGCTGACTGAAATGTAATACATTGTTACATCATTATCAAAGGGCCAGATTTAGGGCTTATTATTGGTGGAAATACGATTAACAATGGTCCAATATAGGTGATGGAACAGTAAATGAGATTCCAGTCAGCAGCTTTGTTTTTTAGGTGGCGTTGGATCAACGCCACCTAAAAAACCAAAGCCTGCCAACTGAAACGTCATTTATTATTACTAGGGTTCGGATTTTAGGTGGAAAACGTTACTTAAAAAATATGTGTGTGGAAAAATGGAAAAAGTTCTCAAAAAAGGTGAAAAGAAGGTGGAAATATTTTCACAATACGAAAGAATGACATTATAAAATCGTTATTAAAGACCATACATCAGGTACACTAAAAGGTGGTTCCACTTAAAATCCGAACCCTAATTATTACATCGCCTCGAGTGGTCCATTGTTATAATATTTCTATCATGGTCTATAGATACAAATGGTCATCGAGCTTCCGCCATTTTCCATTGTTTAGAGAAGCTAGGGAATTCAGATCACGTTAGGTCGCAATGGCCCAAGTGCGATCTATGCTAGTGTTTGTTTTTTTTTTATTTCTCCGAGAAGAGTCCGATCGCGCCCTGCGGTTCAAGGGCATTTATTTATTTTCTCTCGTTTCTCTGAGAGGCGCTTGTGTCGTTTTTTTATTACCCAGATTTCACCAAGATTTATCTCTGACTTGTGAGAGCTCTTGAATCGCTCGGAGTTTTTTTCAGATAAGAATCGCAGATTGCCAGATTTAATATGGCGTTGTCCACAGTGCAAATGAAAGTAAAAAGTTAAGTTTAGTACGAGCGAAATGAGCGACCTCAGAAAGCTATGTGTGACATAATCTGAGCCAAAAAAGAAACGCAAAGCTCGGCACTCTCGTGCTAAAAAGAAACTGCCTGAGCGCATTTCCAACTAAAAAGAAACGCGGCCAATGGTTTGCTCTTCATGACAACGAAAAACCACACGTGACAAGGACAACAGTCCAAAAGTTACCCAACTTGCGCTATGAGATTCTTCACCCCACCATACTAAGCAGACCTATGAGGAGTTTGAGTCAGACTGACTACCACTTTTTTAAGCATTTAGACCTTTTTTGTCAGAGAAAAGGTTCAACAGTGAAGCAGCCGTAAAATCGCATCTGAAGAGTTTCTTCATTCAGAATGTCGAACTTTTATGAAACTGCGATAAAGACACTGGTATTTCGATGAAAAAGGTGTATAGTATCTAATGGTACCTATATTGATTGATAAAAGTCAGTTGTCACAGAGTCACTGTTGTTTGAAGTTATATGCAACAACCTGATAATTCAAATATAGTATATCAAACCGGGTTTTATGAATGAGTAATAATAATCGTTTGCCAATCGGCACATGAGTCATAGCCACAATTATGTTGAATATTTAGGTATAAACCGTTTTTAAACCTGTCAAAAAATGTTTTTTATTAATGAAGATAATGCTGCGTTACTATAAAGTGCGTGAAAATATTCCAACACGACTTATAAGTTATAAATTTATTCGTACGTTTATATAAAGTTCCCCGTTGGAAACAGAAAAGCCCAATGCTGCCCTTAATTCACTTTCTGGAGATCAACAAAATGGGTGTCCTTAGTATTGTTTCTATCAATGAAATTGGTAGAGACTTTACAATACAATAAAGGGAAAACAGAGTTTCCGACTAGTTTCGCCAGAAAATATGGTACAATGGAGTAATAAGATTGGATTAAACAACAACGAATGGCAAGATAAAAGCAAATAGTAATAAGGTCTGGATACTATGAAGATAGAAGCAAAATGGGAAGGTAGAAGCAAACACCTATGCTGTTTATTTTGCTTCTACCTTCATTGTACCCAGACCTTATTACTCTTTGCTTTTATCTTGCCATTTGTTGTATTTTATCCAATCATATTACTCCATTGTACCCTATTTTCTGTATATAAGGGCGAGAAGCCTCTAGTGTAGTTTATATTCTTGATAAAGCCGGGAATAAATGGCGAAACTTGTCGGAAACTCTGTTCTTTCTTTATTGTATTGTAAAGTCTCTACCAATTCCACTTTCTGGAGTCTAACGAAATATGCTTGCGAGTTCCTTTTAAAATCATCTATCCTTGTTAAGGAATAGTGAGTCGCGCTAGCAATGTGGTGACTTTTTGATGTGTGGACGTAACTATCTGCAGTAGCTGCTTATTGTAGCTCTGTGTCGATATTCGGTTATCCATAGTGCGCAATCTTCAACTCATTAACCGTCAACATTGACATGAAAATGACTTTCGAACAGGAAATTGAAGGATTAAGAAACTTCCTCTAATCTTGAGGTTATGATGTAAATTTAATCCGAAACATTTAATTAAAACAGCGATCTAGAATTTTGTCAATTAATAAATTTCATTAGCGAAGACGGAGAATTTAATACAAACGCGATGAAGCATGTTAACAAGTAAGTCTCGAGGAGTTTTTCGATCTCTTGAAACTAAATTAAACACCTAAAAAAACGAATCTTAGTTATATTAATAGAAAAAAAATTATATTTTCCTAGTTCAAAAAAAAGCGAGGAGACTTTTTTAATAATTAATTACCTTGACGTTGTCAGTCTTTTCATTATCAAGAAATATTACTGCACCTTTGTGCCCTACTTATTAGCCCCATCTTTAATAGGGAAGGACAAGGTTTTATAATTAGAGGTTTTAATCCCGTATGCATAACAATAGGGTCCATTCAAGGAAACCTGTTCAATTAAGTGTCCGAGGTCTCGTCAGGTGTTTCAGTGGAAAAAATTCTGATATCATGATGTCCTTCGGAGGGGAGAAAAAATAGAGCAGTTCCGAGGTTCCGTACAGTTGTTTTTATTTTTTTCTTATAAAGAAAAAAAATTTTATTTCATATTCAAATGATTAACAAATGAAATAAAATATATACATTTAAAAACCATTTATTTTCACACCTTTATAATTAATTTCGTTTGGCATCGGTGAATTGAGTTAGAAACATTTTATAAAGTTAAGAATTAAATGCGTAGAGCGGAAGATATCCAATTTAATTTATTAAGTATCATCAACAGAGAAACATTAAGTTCCCGTAATATAACTGACGAACTTATTCACATCTTAGGACTCATGAGTGCACGGCAATTTGAACTTATATGGCGTATGAACGGGGCGCCACGAATCACCAAGTAATCCTATCCGACATAAAAATATAACACCTGAAAGGATTGCTCCAAATAGGTCGAAACATAGCGTGCATCAAAAAAAAAGGTGGTGAAGGAGGGGAAAAGCTATATGACTGCAGTGGTGGTCAAGTGGCAATATTTTATCGCCTGAGTTAACATTTTATAAGGCGGTCATGTCGGGCTTGCATCAATACGGTTTTTCATTGACTAGAACATTTCCCGACTATGCGTGATGTAGCGTTGATGTACGTCGCAATTGATTGGCATTTTGTAGAAGCAGTTGAAGCAGAAGAAGCTGACGACCAATAACACTAATAAAACTGGAGTGCGTGCTCTTAAGAAAATATTTGATCACTTTTTTTGGCAAAAAAAACCAGATTGCATTGCTTAGACAGTAATATGTCGTCGCGCAAAGTATTATCACGATCAAATCAAGTCATCTTCAGATGCTCAATTGTCGAACTTCTGTCATGTTTCTCTGTTGACACCATTTCATCCTTGCGAAACGATAGGCCTTGTTGACGGGAGAACAAACCTGCATAATTTAAAGAGAAGATATAATGAGACTGGGGGTGTATATCATAATTGCAAAGTAGAAAAATTCCGCGACCTGTACTCGAACCAGGGACAACGTCTTTCGTTGGCGTCGCTTTAACCAATTGAGTTATCGCGGACAATGAACCACCAATACACTACCCTATCAAAAGTCATGACACTACCCTGATTTGAATGAAAATGACACACTCCTTTGCAATTTCACTGTTGGCATTCTTCCCAGCACTACATAACAGAGAGAATGCTATTATGAGATGATGCTTGCGTGAATGCTGTAGGAACGTGTCAAAGAAAAGAGCTTTCAGACTTCCAAAGAGGTACAATTGTTGGGTACCATCTCGCAGGCAAAACTGTTAGAGAGACGTCAACTTTTCTAAACATCCCGAAATCGACCGTTCACAACGTCATCCGGGCATGGAAAGAGAAAGGCACCACAAGTGTTCCGCCGAGGACTGGAAGACCCAAGATCATGTCGGCCACAGACCAAAGGGCTCTTCGTAACGTGGTCACTGCAAACCGTCACACAAGGCTGGATGGACTGACAAGATCGTTCATAGAGTCGACGGGAAAAACTGAGTGCACCCTGACTGTTCGCAGGGAACTGCATGCAATGGGTTTTTATGGCAGAGCGGCAGCCCACAAACCTCGCATCAGCACCAGCAACGCAGCGAGGAGATTGCAATGGTGCAAAGAGCGACGACATTGGATTCTGGGTCAATGGAGAATGGTTGAATAGAGTGATGAGTCCCGCTACACCATCTGGCAATCGGATGGAGGGGTTTGGGTATGGCGAACGCCCGGGGAACGTTATTTTCCAAGCTGTGTTGTGCACACTGTGAAGTTCGGCGGAGGGTCGTGATGGTGTGGGGGTGCTTTTCTTCGTATGGGTTGGGTGCAATCGCTTCTGTGGACGGACATCTAAATGCAGAGCGTTACCAAGACATTCTGGACAACGCAGCACTCCCATCTCCCATAAAGCAAGGGCTGTAGGCACATGGTTTGATGAAAAAGGGGTTCGAGAACTTGGCTGGCCTGCCCAGAGCTCCGATCTGAACCCCATCGAACATCTGTGGGACGTGTTGGAATGTCGATTGCGCGCTTGTGCGGAACGCCCGAAATCCATGACCGAACTGTCCAAGACACTTATGGCAGAATGGCGAAAATTACCTGTCGAAACGTATCAAAAACTTGTGGACAGTATGCCCCAGAGAGTAGAAGCTGTGATAGCAGCAAAAGGTGGACCAACAAGACACTAAAATATGACTTTTAATAAGGTAGTGTATGTCCATATGGACTTTCCTGACGTCACCAAATTAGCTCAACTGGCAAAGCATGCCACCCGAACCGCAAATCGAAATCCTCCTCACCCTTAAAACCATCTATAAGCTGATTTGGTGACTTCAGGGAAGTTCATATGGACTAGTTTCGGTCATACAAGTTTCGGTCTATATAATGGGACTTCCAAATATGCCAGTGAAGAATGGCGTCCGCTGTCGATTCTGGGACTACTCAAGGCTTGGTGTCGAAATGCGCCTGCGCCAGTGCTTACTTTCAACGACACAGCATTGCCTTCTGCAACTATATGTCTAAATTCTACCGATATTTGTTGCATGGCATGCAGTTTCCGTCGCAATACCGATTAATCATTCGGTGAAATCTCTAATAAAACGGTCCAAATGGCGATATGGTCCTCCACAAAGTAAGCAATGAGCCTTTACTCTATCCAACGGAAGATAAACTGGGCGTGTCTAGTTAAATTTATGATTCTGGTTTATCTAATTGTTAGATATTGTCGCAAAATAAAATTAACAATGCCTAACAACTAATTGGAGATTCCAGTTTAAGTGGACCGAGTATAACTACCATAGCCGTTATGTTGTTTCTGTCTGGCAATAAAAAAAACAATTGAAACTATATTAAAAAAACAATTGAAACCAACCAATTACTGTAGATAATTAACATGAAGAAAGAATAAAGACCTCTTGTCCACAAAACATTGGCTTTAAGGGAACTTAAACGTATTTCAACCATCCTGGGTGATCATCTTTCAGAGTAATATTACAGGTCTTTCAATTATTACACAAGGTCTGTATTGCATTAAATAGCAACTGTCTAAAAGTATCCCAAATTGCATGGCTTTCCGAGAAAACCTTCCGTATGTGTGTTGCATTTTCTATGCCGATTATACTTAGAAAGTGTTTAATAAGTAGATAATGTTGCCAGCAGAATAGCAGCGCTTCCTTGAAACAACAGAGGCAATAATTTCTGCCATCGTCGCTTAACGTCCCCGAGGGATGCGTCCTTAGTCTTCGAAATGGTTCAACAATTCATGGAAGCGGAAGAATCGAGCGTCTTATTTCCCGCCGAGGAATGGGAAGGGAATAAAACTTTCATTGTTTTCTATATATTTATATATATATATAGAGTCTTCCGTGACGAAATCGACACACTTCGCTAGCACGTTCGGATGGTTATTTTAAACGAAAACTTGATGTTGACCATGGATCGATATGGCTTCGTTCCCTCGAGATGGACGTTTTGTTCTACGGAGCGCAATAATGAAAAGCATCCGATTGCCTCAATAAAGAGATATCTTCATTTATTAAACAGAATCGCATGAACATGAAAATTGTCATAAACAAGAGTGTACATGCAATATAATTCTCTTGATAACCCTGTTAACATATTTTTATTACGCATTTTTAAAAAACTGACTGTGCTTTTATTTTAATTGTGGACTTGTGAAATT
This sequence comes from Rhysida immarginata, assembly GCA_023313115.1. Taxonomy (NCBI): domain Eukaryota; kingdom Metazoa; phylum Arthropoda; class Chilopoda; order Scolopendromorpha; family Scolopendridae; genus Rhysida; species Rhysida immarginata. Next base: position 4,251,407 of record JAHWFO010006931.1, read on the forward strand.
GGAATTTGGAAGAAAACGTTTTCTAACACCAAGTCTTCATATTGAAATCGCATATTCCTATTGCATCCTAAATTGATATGGAAGCATCATTTCAAGTTTCATATCGTATCGACTTATTGGAAATGGTAATTATACTATGAGATCAAAAGTTCCGAACACCTCCCTAATACAATGCTACCTGTGCTAATTTACATGTCTGATATCTAAAGTAATGTATATGGAAATTGACTCATTTTCATGTATGATTCATATCGGTGCAGAATGATTGTCCAGTAGAGCTCAGCGAATTCTAACATCTATATGCGAGGTTTTTGTTATTCCGCAAATACCTCGGTCACTTGGAACGAGAGGAAATCTCAAGAAGCAACGTTATCGAAATCGCGAATTTGTAGGCTAAAGAAAATGACAACACGTCTGAAAGTCCTCATCTGAAACAATTGCTATAGATTTCTGAAATGTTATTTAAAGTGACTAGGATTTCACCAGTACAATCACATTCACTGGGAACTGAGGTCCCTAGGTTTCCATGGCCGTACTGCTGCTAATAAGCCGTACATCAGCAGAATCAATATGAAGAGAGATTTAGAAGGTGTACAATTCACCGAAACTGGACCATGGAACAATAGAAACAATCCATCTCGATACATACTTTAGTAACCGGATGATCGAGTTTGGCTCTGGCGCATGTCTGGCGCATGCAAGCTAGCTACCATGGGGCTCATTTTCATGGTTTGGATAAATGGCAACAGTTTGCGATTGGACCATTTCTGCACTAACATAGCAATGCTCCTTATCACAAAGCAGAGTTTGAGCAGGTATGGTTTGAGGAGTTAGAGGTGAAAGAATTGAACTGGCCTGCGAAGTGCTCCGCTATACAGTTAACATTTCGTAACTCGCTACAACCAAAACTATTCCTCAGAAAATCATGAAATTTTGGAAATGACTTAATTACATGATGGGATTTTTCCAGAAAAAAATAACAAAAAAAAAACTTAGTTCCAAAATGCTCAATATGATGACCACCATTGTCTGCTACCAAGTGTAAGCTCAAATAGCATGTTCAACGGTTGTAATCAGCGTATGCCTTGGAATCAGCGTATGTTATGCACATGGTGCACTATGCTGTCCTGTCTTTGAGATAGCCCCATAGCCAAAAATCCATAGGTTCAACCTGGGGATCTTGCAGGCCAAGGTAAAGGAAAATGACGGCTGATGAGAGAAAACTTAGCATATGCCAGTATTTCATCTTGAAATGCGCCCTCTAATGGTGGCTTTTGAAACTAGCTTTTTTTTCTTCTTTTTTTTGCTCTGGAAATAAATTCCCATCATATAATTAAGGCATACCCAAAATTTCATGATTTTCTGATGAATAATTTTTCTATAGCGAGCTATGAAATTTTAATTTTAATTTGAGACACGCTGCACTTCCCACTGCACAACTTTGGGATTAATTGGAGCGACGACTACGGCTTGGCCGTATCGCCCAGTATCTCCTCACTTTCTTCGGGAAGAATGGAAGAAAATTCCCGAAGCTAGCTACCAAACACTTCCTCGGAGAACAGAAGGTGTAATAAAAGCAAATGGGGTTTCAACGTCCATAATCATTTTCTAGAAATCATGGTTGCAGTGCAAAGTACTAGTGTTCGGAAACTTTTGATCATATAGTGTATTTTAATTTAAATTTGGAACTCGATACAGAAACACAATATATTTTTTTATTAAAGCCGACGCGTTTCAGTAATACATCATCATCACGGGCAAAGGTATACAAAGACTAGGATAAAGGGCACTGATAGGTACGGATAGTACAACAACGTATACCTTTGCCCGTGATGATGATGTACAGGGTGATTCAGTCAATTTTTGACCATTTCAGTACTATGATTTATTGACCCATTAATGTTTACAAACTTAGCAGTATTTCAGTATGATATTTTAGGCAGTTCGGAGTTTTTATTCCCGTGGAAAAGTCTTGATGATATGCTCAATGTGGCCATCACGAACGTTTTGAACTGCTCGCAGCCGAATGGTGAAGTTGTTCATAACTCTATCCAGGATTTCTGCATCCACAAGGGTGCAGCAGTCGACGATGCTTTGTCGCAGCTGGTCTAGCGTTCTTGGTGCTGTAGTGAACACACTGTCTTTAAGGAACCCCCAGAGATAAAAATCACATGGGTTTAGGTCAGGACTCGTAGGAGACCAAAGAAAGCCACCCCAGAATCGATCTGGAAACCTGTTTGAAATGACACGATTTCCGAATTTCTGATTGAGAAAGTCTAGCACTTCATTAGTGGTATGAGGCCTAGCCCCATCCTGTTGAAACCGTTGGTGTCGAAGCGGTATACGCCTCCTTCGCAGCTCGGGGATGAAGAAGGTTTCCAACATGTTAAGGTAAGCCTGTGACGTTACGGTGCCCTCAAAAAAGAACAAACCAATGATGCCTCTTTTGGAAATAGCGCACCAAGCCATAACCTTTCGTGGATGAAGAGGTGACTTATGGATCTCATGAGAGTGCTGGGAACCCCAAAAACGAACGTTGTGTTTATTAACGTCACCTGACAGATGGAAGAAGGCCTCATCTGACACCCACAGGTTGTCCACAATGTCCTGATTGGCTTCCATTTCTGCTCCAAATTCCATCGCAAATTGTTGTCGCTTCTGTCTTCCAGTATCTGTTAACTCCTGATAAACATGGATCTTATACGGGAACAGGGGTAAATCCTTTCTCAAAATTCGCCACGTCGTGGTATACGACAGCCCTTCTTCAATGGATAGGCGGCGAACAGATTTTTTGGTAGGGGAATCGACCAACCTTGTGCGAACATTTTCGACAACTTCGGCCGTTCGAACACGAGCTTCGCTCCCGCCTTTTTTCTTGCCTTTAACACATCCAGTGGCATGAAATTGCTTGACAAAATCCATGATTGCTTGCCTGCCTGGTGCGTCTAGACACTTATACTCCTTCCGGAACTTTCTTTGCATGGTTACAGGTGATTTTGTCTCGAAATACCATTCGACAACCTTGCATTTCTGCTCTGTTGATAAAGCGGGCGCCATTTTTCAACAATACGATTTTCATGCAGCGCCGTTGCAACAATACAAACTCCAACTAGTTATAAATTCGATATGGCGCTCATATTCTTTCAATTGTTTATCCCTAATGCACGTCATTCGAGTGAAATGGTCAAAAATTGACTGAATCACCCGATACTGTTGAAAGGTGTCGGCTTTAATAAAAAAAGTATACCGTGTTACTGTATCCAGTTCCAAATTTAAATTATATTAGCAACACTAGACCCACAATGGATAACATAGGGTACTTGCCGGTACATTTTTGTATTGTCCTTGAAGATACGTACAGGGTGCGGCAGGTATTTGAGAACACGTGAGTATGACGTAATAGTCAATACGTCATACTATTTAACAATTCCGAAACGAGGCAGATAAATATGGCGGTTCTAAAGATAACCCAGCAAATGAAGCGACATGCTGTCATCGTCTCCTTGGCTGCAGGGCACTCCGACTCTGAGATTGCTTCATTCCTGAAAGTCGCTCGTTCGTTCGTGTTCAAAGTTCGGGGAGAACTTGACGCTGCCAGTGGTGATGTGCCAACCGTTTCACAGAGAAAACGACATTGTCGGGGCTCGGACCGTATCAGGACGCCGGAATTCCTCCGTTCTGTCCAAGCTGCAATCGATGAGGACCCTGGGAAGTCCATAAAGGGAACTTGGGAGGGAGCTGGAGGTTAATGAGGCGACCATTCAACGTGTGATGCATGAAAAGGTTGTACAGATAAAGTGCCTAATATAGCACAAACATTATGAATCAGTTTGGCAAGATGATAGGCTTTCACAAATACAGTCGAGGAGTCTGGAACATCACCAGTTGTCAAGGCTTCTTTAATTTGCAAGGCGTAACTCCCTAAATCTTCCATTTACTCAGACCTGACAGTATGTTTAAACATGGTTGGTTTCTTACCTAAAGGTTTGAGACTCAAACTTTGAATGCATTTCTTATGTTTGGCGAGGGCTACATTACACGCTGGTGAATTAATGCGTAGTTTTGAAGCCGAAGAATTTATCGCTTCCGTTACAAGTCGTATGTGTTGCGGAGGGAACAGTTCATGTCCGAGACAACCATGTGCCCCCCCCCCCCCAGCTCCAAGTCATAAGGCCCCAGCATCCAAGCATGGATGACCACGAATCTTCACGACCACATCCCTCCCAACATGTGGCCCCCCAGCGCCCCTGATCTCAATCCTTTGGACTATTACGTGTGGGGCGTCGTTGAGAGGGAGTCCAACAAGCATCCACACAACACCGTTGAAGCTCTCAGGCCAGCTATTGTGGAGGCAATGGCAGAAATCCAGAAGACCCACCTCAAAGACAGCGTGTGGAGGCTGGCATTGCGGCGGACGGTGGTTTTAATGAATAACATTGCTGTCCAGTTCCCACGAAAATGCCCCTGCGTTGTTGAAAGTCCTCACTGCACGCTCTGCAGTCGTGGACGAGTCCACAGCACTGATAGGGATTATACAGCAAACGTTTTCAAAACAAAACAATGAATAATATTAATATATGTTAATTGAATAGTAAATTACTTTTGAAATAAATACAAAGACCATTTGGAATCTCTTTCCATACCCATTCTACCCATTATACAAAAAAAGGGCTTTTTTGTTTGAAGATTCTACAACTCTTCTACTCCACTTAAATCACGTGTCAGTGAGCACTTACAACAACGCAGGGGCATTTTCTTGTGAACTGGACAGCATGTATTTTGTAGTCCTTTGTACAAAAATGTAAATTGTATTAAAAGCTCTGTGGTATCTTAAGTCTACTCTTTTTACCTGCGGACGTCATTTTGTTCTCAAATACCTGCCGCACCTGTAATTATTATTTGTTGATGATGAATGTTTGAGTAAATTTTGAATATTTCGAGAATCTAAATTCTAATAGCTGTTTAAGCCTGTCACAGTATATTTTTATATGATATTTTAAAAAAATTTAAAAAATCTTCCCGTACTGTTTTTCTCAGCAAATTTTTATGATTTTGTTAATGCGATTCTACGTATTAAAACAATTTTTAAGGATTTTGTTTAATTTGCTTCATTTCTTGTTGAGGTTTTCATATTTATAATCTTCAATTCTTTACATTTTCTTCAACGTTTTTTATTGTAAGAGATTATTCCATAGCATTTGGATTGCTTTTATTATGAGGCTTCGTACAACAAATCGTCCATTCTTCGAAACAAAGAAACAAAAATTCATACTCCATAATAATTTTTTTTGTTTAAAATAACTATCCCAACACGCTCGCCTAGCTTAGACCACTCCGAGAGCTCACCAAAAAAAGACGCTAAAAATTACAGGGTGAGCATAAAATCTTTACCTGATAAAGAAAATTAATAAATAAAAAAAAACATATGTCAGATAGATACATATGGTTTTCTGTATTATGATCGTCATCTCAAAGCCCTTTTTTCACATCCTTAGTACACTTCAACATGTGCATCTTTCGTAGATCTGAGAACATCTAGACGATATTCAAACTCTCGCCACGTATTCGCCAGCATGTCTTCTGTTATCGTCAATATCGCATCCGTTATTCTTGTCTTTAATATGTCCACATCAGGGACCGGTGTAGCAAACATTTTATCCTTTACATATCCCCACAGGAAAAAGTCTAAGAGTATTATGTCCTGAGAACGTTGGGGCCATGCTGTAGGAATCGTTGAATAGAGGAATTCACGAACTGATAATACTAATCATGTTGATAAATTATCCGTGATTAGTATTCAGAACGCATTGAACTTTCTCTCTTATAGATGCCATTTTCAATCTGAACGATGTTAGCGCTACCTACACGGCTCCTGCCACCCCAGCAGATTAAAAACTTTTTGAGATGGAGATTATAATACAGTAAAACCTCTCTAATCTAGAATTGCACGGGACCAAAAAAATTTCCAGTATAAACAGGTTTCCGCAATAGAAAGGTGCAAAATATACAAATCCTATGGTCGAGAAATTTGAAATTTTTTTTCCAGAAAGAACAGGTTCCCAGATTATAGAGGATCCAGATTAGACAGGTATTACTATACAAAAAACCGGATGTATATAGTTTTTTTTTATTAATTTTCTTTATCAGTAAAGCCTGTATCATCTTTGAACTGAGCCATCTTTAAACTTTCTTTTTAGAACTCGAGGAAGAGTGCGATCAAAGTTGGAAAAATGAAACGTAGTATAGGTAAATGTTCAACTTAAAAGTGTACACAAAGAAGGGGATCGTTAAATTTAATATCGTTCTTTTTAAAGTAGAATATGCAATCTGCAGTTAGACGCTGTACTTTGTTATCGATCTCGAAAGGAATTTTTGAATATGAATTTTTCCACGTGCTTCAATTCGACAGCCTCTCACTCTCCTTCGTTTCCGTTCCGAAATCAATTTCCTTAAATATTCCATGGCATTCAATTTTCCACGTTATCCTGTAAATGCGTCCTTTTAAAGTGGTTCATTCAAGGGTGTTCTTAAGTAATTAAGCATTGTAAAATAGCTCAGTTGGGTGTTCAGTCATTAGATTACAGTTTTTCGTTTCACACTTGCAATTTAATCTAACTCGAGCGTTCGGAGGAACAATTAGTCTTTTTTGATCCCTGCCTTAGAAGATTACTGGGCGCTCGGCGAATCCGTATTCCGTCGCCATAGAAACGGCATCTTATATCATTCGATTCTTTGAATTCTTCTTTTTCCTCTCCATACTACTTCTTCCTCCTTTTTTATTTTTTAAAGCTCTAATCTAAGGAAGGCGGTTTCATTTTGCGTGTTTGAGGGCAGAGAGAACAAAGAAAAGGAAGAAGGAGAAGTCTCTGTCATTTAAAGAAATTCTTACGCTTGTTATCTGAGGATTTGCTTCGCTTCTTCTTCCTCTCCTTCTGCTTCTTCTACCTCTCCTTCTGCTTCTTCCACACACTCAGAAGGAGCGAGAGAGAGAAAGAGAGAGAGAGCGATGGAATTAACGATGACTAATACGCCTTAATTGTCCGTGAGGTTTCTCCGAGCGAATCTGGCGGCTCCTTACGCCATCTGAATGATCCACTCGGAACAAAAGCTTGATCTCTAGACCCGGACTACCGTCTTCCGTTGTGGATTATTAGAGGAGGAGCCGAGTTCTCTCGAACAGCTGGTTCATTGTGGCTCATAACTCGGATGTTTAATTTCGAACCCGTCTGTTCTTGAAGAACGAAGGAGCGATGAAATGGAAGGAATCGGAGAAGGAGGAGTCAGATTATCTCGAAATGACCCTTCCACTTACTTACTTATTCGTTTCGCTTTTCCTTTTTATTTTTATTAATCTTCGTTTATCTACCGCAAAGCTGTTGCGACGCTTAGGAATATCGTCCAAATAGATGTAAGATTACAACTTTTGCTTCGAGTTCTTGGAAAACTTTTATAATGCATTGGCAATAAAGGATCTAATTTTAACGTGGTTGTCATTTTAAAAAAAAACAAAAAAAAAACTAAATGCTCATAGCAAAACTATTTCTCTTTTCCCGGAGAAAGAACAAGACGACATTTTTTCTATATAAGAAATAGGTCGTGCAAATCGCTGTTAAATTGCATTTTTTTCTTCGTAAAAGTCAGACAGTGCAGTATGAATGCAAGTAATACACAACTATAAGTAAGCACGATCCTCGAAGCCTTTTAATAAAGTCAATAATAATAATATATATATTTACTTAAAATTCTTTAAAATACCAAAGTTACAAACAAATTATATCAACAATTCATGTATGTCCCAATTCCCAAAGCCTACTATAAGGCTTGTATGGGATCATAGGGACAAAGACTTTTATAACCAAAAAACAAAAAAAAAACTTCATAAAATACAAAACAATTCAACATTATACAAAATACAAACAAATCAAGATCATCTTATTCACAACAACAACAACAACAATAATAATAATAATAATAATAATAATAATAATAATAATAGTAATAATAATAAACATCAATACTCCCACAAGTGCATAACTTTCCCTTCCTCGCATTTGAGTCCCTTGGGCTTTGGCCCTCTTTTGGGTCCGCCCCTGGGATTGGCTTCCGGACTTGATCCGAGTTTGGCTTCCCCAAACAATAATAATAATAAAGCCAGCAAATGCGCACAAACAAACATGTTACTTTGGCATTTTTATTCATGCATATTATTAATGGTATTTGGCGAAGCGAAGGCGAATAAGTAAATACGAATTTCACAAAGAGATTTGAAACTGAGAATTATGATTGACGGAGCTTGAAATAAAAATATTGAATTCGGCAGAATTTGAAATTAAAATTTAATTTAAAAAGCCGCTTATAATGCTGCCAGGAACGCAACCGAACTTTCATGTAGAAAGCAAAATAAAGTGGTCGAGTTTGTAAAGAATTAAATAAGAGAAATGGAAATTTTATTTTCTCTTTAATTATTTAAGTGAAACTGTTTCAAAATCGAGATGAATAAAGGTGAAACTCTTCTTTTTCTTTGAATTCATTTTCTATTTTTTTATTTGTTGTTGTTTAGTTTGTTTGTTTGTTCTTTTTTTTGTCGTTTTCTTTCCGTGCATTTTATTTTTTTTTCCTATTTCACTATGTTCAATTAAAACTTCAATTTTCTCTAATTTGGTCCGTAACTTTAAGTAGAACGCTTCGAAGAGGGTTGATTAGGTTTTAATTAATGAAATTATTTCCTTGCAGCAAGGGAGTGAATTTTAAACTGTTTTTTAATCTAAACAAACTGAAAAGAAATTTTTCTTGAAAAACACGTGCAAATTAATTTTTCCTCTTCTCCCTTTTTATGAGCTTTCCTTTCGAAATTATTTGTTTAAAAATTGGAAAATGCTTCAATATAATTACGATCAACTAGGTATTTAATTTGCATTTAATTCATATTTTAATTTTACTTTTGTATTTATATGCTTCGTACGCTTCAATAATAGCTTTAGGTGAGTAACATATTTCAATTGATGTAAAACACTGAGATGCAGGTTCGGATGGTTTCCTTGTTAGTACTAGCTGAGAAAATTGATGTTTAACTTGGTAGGTAGGTTTTGAACCACCCGGTATCAGCTTATGCCTGAGGAAGGGAACTAGTTATTCCATAAAATGTTAATTGCCAACGTGCGACTTAGTTATCACAATTATTTATTTATTTTTTGAATAATTAAATTGAGGGAGCCAGAAGCAAGGGAGTTAAGTGACATATCTGCAAAATTACTTATTACATCCTTTTGCTTCTAACTCTTCTACTAGAGATTTTTAATTAATTTTTTTACAAACTTGCATAATTTATACAACCATATTTTACCGTGTTGTGATTGACGGAGTCAGAAGCAAAGGAGTGTAAGTAACTTTAGCAGATTTGTCATGTACACCCATTTGCTTATGTCTTCCTCAATTGTCAACTCAGGTATTCTTCCTTTAACATCATTAAATTTCTTCTATAACATTTATGTCATCGTTGGGATTCCTCTATCAACATTATCGTGTGATGGTGACTTTTTCTATCAACATTACGGAAATTAAGAGAATGTAAATTCTATTTTTGTTATTATTTTATAATTAAATTTATATTTATGCGTTCTTGTTGAGGTTTATCGTATACTTGAAATTAAATATCCGGAAAATGCTTCTATATTTCACCACTTTATTACGCTTTCTCTGAATTGGAATTATAACCTCGGGCAATCACATGACAAATCGTAAAGGTTTCAAGTATTCCCTAAAGGGGTGCCTATATATGCATAATGTCATTCTTAAATTTTGGAGTGATATTTTATGTTGGTTTACCTGGTGTAACAAAAAGGCTCTTCACAATTCAAAAATCTATATTTTTTAAAAAAAATTAAGATACAGAGATGGGCGACTTATTGAAATGTTTGTAATAATCTTAAGTTTTGTTTATAAGTGTTCGATGTGCCCTCCTCCTGCTGCACGGCACACATCTAGCCGATAATCAAATTCCTCCCATACCTGCTGAAACATATCTGGAGTCACTTCACGAATTTAGCTTCTCCAGATTTACCGGAAAGGAGGCACAAAAACACGGTCTTTTACGTATCCCCACAAGATGAAGTCACAAACTGTGAGGTCTAGGAATCGAGATGGCCACAAAAAGGCTTTGTGTTGTGCATTCGCCATCTTGGCAGTAACTGACGGAACCTCCCTAACTCTTCTAGATGCACCCTAGAGACCTCTCGCGGTATTGAACAAAAAAATTGACGTTTCCTTCTTTCAAATGGTGTGCGGTTCATTGACCTGCGACCAACGGTTGCCGAGCTATTTACGATTGAAATGTGATGAACCTTTATGTTACATCCTGTACTTCTCGTCGTTAAGGTACGAAACTGGTATATTATCTCGATCAATATGCAACGGCTGATCAACGTTAATTTGATTTTGGACATTTACAATGAGTGACTACTTTAGTGGGAATACTACATCCCTGACGTTAATGCATCAATCCGCAACGAACGTAGTAAAGTATTTATTCAAAATGAGCAAATGTGAAATATATAAACTGCGCAACTATTAACATCAGGATATCTGTGTTTGGATAGAACGGGAATTTTATTGTATCATTTAATGATACCTTGCGGTGAAATCTTTGGTTTTTATAACTGCGTTCAGTCTTCTATTCAAGTAGAAGCTTAAACTTTTTTCTTTTACACATTTATAAAATGTCTGAATATGAATACTTGCGTCGGAATGGCCTGTTATACAGGGAGGAGACAAAATTGAGCCCCCCCCCACCTCTTTTATTTTCGTAACCGAAGCAGATATGTCAATTTTGATGAACGCAATGAATAGGAAATTGTGGGCGACCTATACCATGGTGCACTTTTCATCATCCCAAATATGCAAATTAGGACATTTTCAAATCCTATCTTAAAAATCGTAACAGATGCACGAAAAATTCCAATTGAAGACTTGTTCAGCACGGAATTCCGAACAAAACAAAAAAAAATTCCAAAATCCGATGAACGGATCACTCATGTCTTTTATTTGCTTTTCCTCATGAAAGTGAATGTTATTATGGTAATTTCTTCATTTGCATGTTTAACATTCAAATATCTATGTTGACTGCTAGTCAAAATATGGCGCATGAATAATAACAAAAACAAGTTAGAAGCAGAGGAATTTATAAAATCAGAGCATTTATTCAATATGCATTCTACTTGTGTCAATGACATGTTCAAAGCGCATTATTGCATGTTCCACAGTAGAGCGAAGGGTTTCCTGAGGAATCGCAGTGATATGGCGTATTATGCTTGCTTTCAATTCAGGGACAGTCCGTATTCTTCCTCCACAGACATTATCTTTCAAATATCTCCACAACCAGAAGTCATAAGGGTTTAAGTCCGGTGAACGAGGAGGCTATGCAGTTGGAAAAGTTCTCGAAATCACCCGATCATCTCCAAAATGAGCATGAAGCAGTTCCTTCACTTGTCGTCCAATGTGGGGTTTGCACCATCTTGCATAAAGACAGTAGTGTCTAAACATTGTCTTTCTTGTAAAGCAGGAATGACTTTCTGCTGCAGAAGTTCGCAGTAACAGCACCAGTGATTGAACATCTTTTAGTGCCTTGAGGAGTGTTCTCTTCAAAGAAAAAGGGGCCAAGAATGAAATGTGAAGTGAGTCCGCACCATACAGTCACGTAATTAGAGTGCAAAAGCTTTTCATGCACAACCATCGGCTTTTCAGTATCCCAAATGCGACAGTTTTGAGCATTCACTGCTCCGTCTAGTGTGAAATGCGCTTCATCTGACCACAAATGTTCCATGGCTATGCATTATCGACGGCTATTCTAGCCAGAAACTGGCAAGCGAAATCAGTGCGTTTTTCCGGATCTTCATGAAGCTACTTTTGAACCACCTGGATCTTGTATGAATACGACTTTAAAATGGAATGCAAAACTTTTTGTACCGTAGACCACGGAATAGACAAATCACGTGATACGGCTCGAGCACTTGCTGAAGACTACTGGGAACTTGAAGCTCTCTCCACTACAGCAGCAGCAACGTCTTCACTACAGTCTCATTTGCAATTCGCTTCCGCCCTCTCCCTGGCAGAACACCCAACTCACCAGTTTCTTCAAATTTCTTAATCATCTTTTTAAAACCATTAATGGACATAGGCCCATTTCGCAAGTTTTTCAAACGTCGATATTCTCTTAGTGCAGCAGAAGCATTATTGCAGTTCTGGTAAAGCAACTTCACCAATAAAGCTCGATCCTTTTTAGCTAAGCCATCGTGAAGAATGACTTTACATTTAGTTTCACAGTCATTTTAAAGCTTTTCTAATTTTACATCTCATTTGCATAACGTCTCTGATTGAGTAAAAATTCTCAGATAGTTTCTTACATGACCAGCGCCATATATTGACGTAGCGGTCGAAATGTGAACTAATTTTTTTATTGCAAAATTCTCTTCCCCATGGCCTGTATAACATATATCTCAAATTTCGTCAAAATCTGATTACAAGAACGGCCGCTAGAAGGGTCTAAATAGTGTCACTTTAATTATAACCACCCTGTAATTGGCGCAAAATCTCATACAACAACTGACCATGAAAGCATTTGGCTATATTTATAGCCTCGGTTAACTTCGTTCACATTATGTTCACATGCTCCCAGTATTTACATATTCAAATCGTCATTTGTCGCATGCTCAAGCCTCTTCATCTTTTCCTCTTTTATCTACAAAATATAGCTAAAATGTTACATAGAAAACTCCTTTTATGCAAAGTTCTCGCATCACGGACATCTCTCTAAGCCTGTGTAACAAATATTTATTTTTATACAAGGAACCACGAAAATATTTTAATTATAATCTTGCAGTGAGGAAAGATATAGGTCTGATTGTATTCTGATCATTGTTTTCGATCTGTTTATTATATTATTCAATATGTATGTGGGTGCCTAGTAAACGGTGACTCCTTACCTCATAGAATTAGTAGATGTTTATTATTTTTCATTTTGCTATACTCATTGATAATATGCATTTTATTATTCATGTATTTAAAAATATTAGTATTAAAAACTACGCGTGTGATCGGAAGTCGCCTTCCCATTGTTCTTGTTTTAAAGCCCCTTTTCCTGTTGCTAAGAACGATTCTTTCTCTCCAAATGTCATATGCCTTTTATAACATCGGCCAACAAGACTTTCATGCCCCAAACAAGTCCAATTGCTGTTTTAAGCTCCTTTTGTAGTCATTAACAGGAAATTTCACTTTTCATTCAATGCATCATTAATTTCCGCGCATTCCAATTTTCAACTTGTATTGATTAAAATGGTAATTAATGGAGCTACTGTTTTTAATGCTAAGTACTAATGTTTAATTATGCTAAATGAGCTGAATTGATCTTCTACTTAATTCAAAAATTTTCGAGATTTTTTTTAATCGTTTTAGTTTATTTTTTCATTTTCTATATTTTTTTTTAATTATCTATGTTAAAATATTTCTTTAAATTTGTCTTAATTTTTCTTCTGAGGTATGACTTTGTTGAAGACGTGTTCTTGTAAATTTTTTTTTACTCTTGTCAGCTTCAAAAAAAAAAAAATTAATGACAATTCATTTATTACCCGAATTCAAATATTTAAAAAAAAATGACGGTAAACCCAATCGTTAATGAATTTTCTCAACAAAAAAAAATTGTATTAATGAAGTTTAATTTTTTCCATCTTCTAATGCATTTTTTATTTCTAGTTTTTTAAAGAAAAAAAGCTGAAGTAGAGGTAAAAGTTTACAATTTTAAAAGAAAAAATACGACAAAGAAAATTTTTTAAAACGCCGAGCTTGTTTAATTTCTCTTAGTCCAATTTTTTTTTATATTTTAAATTAAAAGTTCATTAATTTGCCTGAATAAAAAAAAAAAGTTGATTAAAAATCTTAATTTGTTTTCGGAACTCTTTCATCTTTTACATGCAGTTTTAAAGTTTAGAATGGATTTTGCAATTTAAAAAAATCAATTGGTAAGGAATACTTTTTGGAGGGAAAAAAGTACGGAGGGATTAAATGTTGATACAATAACTCGGTGTCATATTGGAATTCCATGATTAGGTTAACTTATAATAAATCGATACGATTTGCATTTCCTAATGAGCTATAACGCACATGACTACTTTGTTTAAGAGCTAATGTTCATCATAATTTGGTCATAGAAAATTTTCCCGCGATGGAAATTAACCATTTTATTTTTAATGTATTTTTCCTTTCATGCACATCAAAAGCAGTTTCATTTATATGTAAGAAGTTAAATTTCTTTAAATTCCTAGGATGTTACCAAAAACGGGGGTTTTCAATATGCTCGTATTGTTGTGGAAAAAAATTAAAAAATTCCTGTTGGTCATAAGGGCTCCATTGCCCTTCATCAACTATTATTTTCTCTGCAAGAGGCTGGTAGAGAAAATGTACACGAGAATATGTTGATAGGGATCAACAAAACAATCAAAAAGAAGTCTTATTTTTTTAAACAGAGAGAGACTAAGTGAGGAGTCACGCAGAAATATCCTCGGTGAATTTTATCAAAAGTATCGAGATAACGGCAAGCCATTCACCGTGGATCATTTTACAGCAATAGACGTGTCCAGAAATAAGATCTGAAGTTTAATTTCAAGAACTGAGCAAAGAAAATCAGAGATGGGCAAGGGAAATGGTCATAGAAGATGCAAAATGAATGAGAGAAAAAGAGGGAACTTGAAACATGAAATAATGGAGAAGATTGGAAAAAGTTGCGAAAATTAGGCCGGCAGTTCAAAATTTCCCATGTTCACCTCAGCTGAATACCCAGAGAACGTTAAGTTTCAATTGGAAAAAGAAAATGTGCTCCCAAGCATAATGCCAAGCAACTAGACCGTGATGGAGTTTTGAATCCTTCAACAATCTTGATGTGGTTTGCGACAACGAATCTTATTAGACCTTTGATGCGCAAGAAACAACTCCTATCTCTGTCAAAAAGGAGTTGACCTGGATGTCGAATTGAAGCGACATGATATGTTCTCGCCAAAGCCTTTCGTCTGGCCATCAATTGAAAAGGGGCGAACTCAGGCCTACGTCGTACCTCCGGCTTCTGTATCAAACAAAGAGACTGCTTCCAGGAATGAATTCAACATAGACATTGGACATTTTCTCAATAAACATCATAGCAAGGACCAGTTTCTGTTCTGACCCGACGTAGCATGACCACATTTCAGGAGTAAGAGAAATACTAGCGATACAACATGGTTCTGTAGCTTATGTCCTTCAGTTTCAATAATTGAGCGTTTGTGATTTACGAGAATAGTTAGGAGGCTTAAGAATCAGATTTCCTCCGCAGATGTTCTGATTGAAGAATGGTTCAATATTCCTAGAGAATATTCAAAACTTGTAGGACTGTATTCCCACGAAGGATCGAAACTGTTTTATAAGCAATGTATGCGTTTAGTGAGACGCATAGTATACCCCAATGTTCATATTTATACACTGTCATATCAATGAATTATGACCAGCACCCTTTCAAGGCACACGCATGGTTCGCCCCAACAACGATTACACATTGCAAAATTTGCATAACAGGCTGAGAAAGCTTTAAAGCTGGTGCATCAAACGGCAGGTGCACGAGCCTCAAGATGGGTAAACGTCCGGATTTAACGGACATCCAAAAAGGGATGATAATAGCCTATCGCAGCAAGGGTGGCACCATCTCCGAAACGGCGCGATTTGTGAACTATTAAAAAAGAATCACGAGCCATCGACGGTGAGCGGCACCTACGACGACTCGTAAAAGGTGACAAGAGAGCCACAATCCATCAACTGACCACCAGATTCAACAGTGGTGCCAACAGACGTGTATCCGACATTACCGTTGAACACACCCTGCTACGGATGGGCCTGAACCAGGGATCATCGTCAACGACGCCTAGACTTTGCACGTGAGCACCGCCATTGGACCACAGACGAGCGGGCTAAGGTCGCCTTCTCCGACAAGTCAAGGTTTTTGCTCCATAAGATTGACGGGCGATGGCGAGTGCGTCGTGAACGCCATGAAAAGAGACTGCAGGAGGCTATTGTGGGCCGGAAACAGGCTGGTGGGGATAGTGTGCATGTGTGGGAAATCTTCTGTTGGGAGCAGTTAGGTCCACTGATTCGTCTCGAGGGCAATTTGAATGCCTGTGGCTATCTGTCAATCGTAGTGGACCAGGTGCACCCGTATATGCTCACGATGATCCCCCAATGTGATGGTGTGTCTCAGCAGGACAATGCACCCTGCCACAAGGCAAGGCACGTCTCCTTCTGGATTGGTTCGAGGAACACTCTACTGACTTTCGAGTGCTCCCTTGGCCCGCTAATTTGCCGGACATCAATCCAATCGCACATCTGTGGGAGCACCTTGATCGCCATGTACGGCAGCTGGACCCTCCACCTATGACTCTCGAAGCTCTGTGGACAGCGCTTCAAGCGGAATGGACTGCCATACCATCGGACACATACCGCGCACTTCTTGTGTCCATGCCACGACGTCTAGCAGCAGTTATACGAGGTAGCGACGAAGGGTGGCTACTCCTATTACTAAGCGGTGGTCATAATTTAGTGATATGGCAGTGTATGTCCAGCTCCTGTATATACAACCACATCTCCTCTTTAAATACATGTATATTCAGAATTCCTAAAAAAAAATCATTTCTACAATTTTTTTACCATCATCCCTAATGAATTTATTTATCAAGCGGGAAAAGTTTCTAGAATTTTCTCTTCATCCATTTCTCTTTTGATCATATTAATTTCAAGTTTTACTCTCATAAAGAAACAGCAGTTGCGTTGATAATGGGATTTTTCTGAAAGAATGACTGAATCGAAACGAATAATACTTTTAATTAATTAAACCTTGTTTTGGCTTCCATTCCCTTCATTATCATATCCACTTAAAGTCCATTAAGGAAAGTAGATAGCATAGAATGGAAGGAAAAAAAATAATAAAAAAAAATAGCGGGAAAAGCTTATTGTAAATTATTCATTCATTAATTGATTACTTAGTCGAAGCAGAAAGCAATGTAGAAGTGGGCTGGTGGGGTTTGCTAATTCATCGTAAATGACTAGTCGAGTACGCATTTGTCCCACTTTCCCTCGCTTTTGTGTTGGATCTCTTAAAACGACGCCGCCGAATACTGTGTTAAAAGTGAAGGGCCAATCGGCAGTTTCTTTTAACTCAAAAGTGTTTTTTGTTCTGTTTTGTTCTTGAGTGTACAATTGGGAAATCAGTACACGTAAAGCAATGGGTTTTTCCTCTTCCTTTTAGAAAAGAAGGGATCTCAGGAGTTTTAAGAAAAAGTTATTCCAACGAGAGTTTTATTTACTGTAGAACCCATTGAATGTCTTTTTCGCGGACATTTTACGGTGATTTGGGTGAATTTATTTTCAGGCTTGGCATCTTTTTTTTTTTTTGTTCCAAAGAGACTCCTGAAATTTAATTTTAAAAGTAGCCTTTCTTCTAAATGCATCTTCTACGCTTAAATAAGCATTATAGTTATTTTTTGAATGTACAGAATACAGGAAGTCCTCGAATTATATAATCATTTGATCTTATTCGGGTAAGAATTCCTGAAGTGGGCCCCTCAAAAACAAGCATGTCGTGAAATTTAAAACTTTTATTATAATTTTGTAGTACCTAATGGAGTATTAAAATTACCAAAATATTTTTGAAAAATTTCCATTTGTTTATAAAAGTTATAAACAAATATATTTTTGGTACTTTTTGTTTAAAAAGTCATATCTCAAGCTAATTTTATCAAATCTCTTTGAAATTTTAAAGATAAAAATAAAACGTATATATTTCATAACAAAACATAAAAGAAGGAGAAATTTTTTTTGTATAAAAAAAATAAATTTTTAATAAAAAAAAATGAATATTTTTAATGTTCTCAATCGGTTTCATCAATTATGAAAAAACACATTGAATCTGTATTTATTAACAATTTAGAATTTGAAAACAAATTTTGGTGATCTCTGTTTTTACGCGAATGCCATCAATTTTTGTCAAGCTATTCATTCGTACTACTGGGCTGCTAAGCAAGTAACTCTTCATCATTCAACATTGACAGCAACAGGGAGCTTCCCTGTAAAGCAAGAATCATAGCAAATGCTTAACAGGAACTGTGGCGATCCGTGGTAAGAAACATGAGCTGGGAAACAAAAGTCAAGCTCTCCGTTTTCAAATCTATTTTTGTCCCCATTCTCACCTATGGTCATGAGTCTTGGGTAATGATCGAAAGAGTGCGATCGCGGGTGCAAGCGGCCGAAATGAGATTCCTGAGATGTGTGGTAGGTGATACCCTACTAGATAAGAGAGCACAGCAGCACAATAAAAGAGTCTTTAGGTGATGAGGCGCTACTTCTCCGCATTGAGAGATCTCTGCCGCACTTGTATGGCCACATAATACGGATGCCGTAAACTGTTCTTCCTAGACAGTCGTTATTTTCCAAGCCGATGGATAAGAGACCAAGGGGTCGGCCTAGAACCAAGTGGCTAGAATACACGTACGTGGAGAATCTGGGTTCGAGTCACTTCCATGGCGGAAGAACGCGATCGCTGGAGATCCTCCATAGGACTGTTGCCCCCGCGACCCTAGCGGATAAGCGGGTTTGAAAAGTAAGTAAGTAAAAGGATAAAAATTTGATGCTAATGTAAATGTAATTTTTGTTTCTTCTTTATCTCAATTTGCTTATAGGCCGTAATCGCTCCTTTCATGTATGCAGTGAAGCCCAGAGATTTTTGGTGAATCCGAACTTTGAGAAAAGTTATATCAATAACTTAAATACGATTATAGTTTGTATTATAGTAAAGTTTCTCCCGTGATATAAATAACGATGTTCGTCGATTCCCTAGAATAAACGCTGAAAATTCATACATTTATGGGATCAATAAATTTATGAAATATAAGTTGTTGTTTTTTTGGTTTTTTTTTGCCAGTTTTTGAATTGTTCTCTGTTTTAAAGTTTCATTTTAAGACCAAACATAATTTATTTTAAAAATGAAACTTCATAATAATCAAATATCAAAAGGAAATTTTTTACCGACACTCCGCATTAACAATTTCCAGTAATTATCAATTTAAGAATCGTACACATATTGTATATTTTTAAACAATCTTTCTGCTTTAGTTCCTTTTCCGCATCCGATCTATCTATTGTGTTGGATTACGAGTGGTGAATAGTAAGCGGCTACGAGTTTCTTGATGCCCGGTCAGGAAATCTTGCCAACCACATATTCGATCGGGATAATAAAATTAAATTTCGAAAGAAAAACAGAAAAGAAAAGAGGAAATAGTTTTTCTGCGAGTTCAGTTTGGAAACTCGGCACAATTCTAACACGTAATGCAATAAAGTTGTTCCGAAGTCAAAGCCGTCCGTTCTGCCAAACAATGCAAATTGGGAATAGCGTAATTAATAGAGAATGACAATTTGAAGACAATGGTAATGGTATAGATCATATAGAATAACTATAATTCCGAATAAGCTCATTTAGCTCTTATAAAGTTAAAGAGGTGGACGGATAACGGCTATTTTCTGCCTATCGCGTGTTAGAAAAAAATGTCAAATTTTAATTTTTGTTACTGTTGTTATCTATTGTTAATATTTCACTTTATATTTACGTAACTTTTCTTTACTCAAATATTATTTATAGCCTTTCAAAATTTGGTCTTTTGCCGTGTTTTCAGCGTTCTTTAAGCATTCGTCATTGTTAAGTAGCGGACGAATGGAGCTACTTATTGGTTTTACAATGTCCGTCTGTTCGTCCGTCCGTCTGTCGCCTTCATAATTTCCGCATTTTTTGAGGTAGACGGTTGAAATTCGGAATGTGGCTTACAATGGGAATGTGGACCTTCACTATTTACTTTGGTTTTTGATAGCCCACTGAGGTTGGAGTTTCGGGGGTGGGAGTTAGAGGGGACCAAAAGGTCTACGTATATTTAGTTATGTAAAGGCGTGAAATTCGGTATGCAGATTCCTCTAGGCAAGATCTACATTACTATGAAGTTCGGGCCAAATTGTCCCCAAGGGGTCGGAATTGTGGGGTAGCAGTCACCTAGTCTTTAGCATTATGGCAGTATAGGGCATATGATATATCATTCGATAGGAAATGATGAAAACGAAAGAAGATAGAGCTCTTTTTACATTTTCTAAACACTACGTTTTAGAAAATCAATTTTTCGATTAAAAAAATTGCGGAGGTTAAAAAGTGCAGATAAAAAGGATAAAAATAGATGATCTCAGGGTTTCCGTTACTTCCTATACCTTCCTCGAGAGGATTAATTTCTTGTTTAATAAGAAAGACACACCTAAGAAAATGGTTGATATCCGTCCACCTTCTTTTAAATTCGACTTTACCTGTTTGCTTTCAGTTAATTGAATAAGTATTTATAATCAAATTATTATTTATATATACACGAGAATGTGGATGTTTCAGGTACTTATTTCCTTTCACTTCATCGAACGAATATTCGGATTTAACTGATTAATTCTAATCGATTTCTCAGCTGTGTTTAGATCTTTACCCTGCATTAGGAACCCTCGTCGCTTCGACTACGCTGCTTTATAAATTTTATTCTTAACTCTCGCGGATTTGCATATAGACCCTTATGCGATTGACTAATCTCAGTCTGTTTTCTACTTTATTAGGGGAAGCAGATATTTTTTTTCCATAGATCTCGTGGTTTCAACTTTTTAGCTACCATGACTCCTTCGAATCGACGAAGATTTTGTAACAATGAAACTTTTTTCCAAGTTTTCAAATGTATCAATAAGTGTCTTATCGCCAAAAAAGCGATTTTTTTAATTATGTTTGTTAGTTGTTTTATATTTTTGTAGTTTTTTTTTTTTTTTTTGTTGATTTAATAATATTTATATTTTTGAGTTCGAGACATAAATTGAAATTGACTTCAAAACAAAGACTATAATCGAAAAATAATTTCTGTCTTTTGTTTTATAATAAAATTAATAACCTACAATTTTTTGTATTTATAAAATTATATATTTTTTAAGGGTAGTCAAATTATCTCACCTGATAATCAACTAACAAAAAATCAGAATAAAAATTCACTTTAAAGAACATACTTAAAATCACTACAGCTTACATATACAGTATATGGTCAAAAATATGCGGACAGTCCTCCGAAGAAGCGCACGAGGCAGGAAGCGTTGTTCAGAAAGGGTTTCAGGGTTAAAGGGATTGATTGTTATGAACATTCTAGACAGTTGCAATGCAGAAGTTGGAAGGAATATTTAAGATTTATCTTATTAAGTAGCGGAAGAATTAATAATAATTCTTAGTGGTTTTACAGTGTCCGTCTGTCCGTCCCCTTCATATTTACTACAATTTTTGACGTACTTGAAAGTTGAAATTCAGGACTTAGCTGTCTACTTCACTATTTAGTTTGGTTTTGATTAGCCCAGTAGGGTTGGAGGTACGGGGATGGGAGTTAGAGGGGACCTTCTGGTCTATATGGTATATAGAGGTGTAAAGGCGCGAAATTCGGTAAGCAGATTGCTCTAGGAAGATCTACATTAGTATGACGTTTGGGCCCATTTGTCCTAGTAGGGTCGGAATTGTGAGGGTAGCAATCACGTGGTCTTTAGAACTATTGACGTTTTCTAATGGCAACATACGGCATGTGATATGTCATTCGACTGGAAATGACGAGAAACATACGAATACAGAATTCTTTTCCATGTTCCGGAAAATCAATTAAAAATTTCTAATAAAAGAGGTAAAAAATAGATGAATCCAAAGCTTCCGCTACTTTCCTATATCCTTCCCGGGGAGAGGGGGGGGGCTAATTTATTGTTGAATAATATTTTGATATCGTTTTTAAAAAAATGCGATTTAACAAACACACTAATGTTCCTATCTACACTAACATCTCACATCAAAGGACTTATATTTACTTTTATTAAAAAAAACATTTATAGAGGATTGTTAATGCATTAAATTACGATATAAAGTTAAGTTTCTACGATCTGAGCGAATCAGGTAAGGGTAGGTTAGGTTCGCATAACAGAACACGAAGACGGTTTAATCCCTGACTCGAACACAAATTGTGATTTTTTCCTTTTCTATCCTCATATATATTTTAATAGTGCGGGGGCCTTAATTCCAGACAAATTATCAAATTATATTAATTAAATAAATTACATGCCTTTATATGTAATTGCGTAGAACAAACTATCTGACCTATCGAATTTTGATTAGATTTGAAGAGAATTTTTGTTTGTCTATTTTATATATTGATGTTATATGAGGTATATAAGAGTCTTATTTATTATTTGTTCCCCTGAATGTTTAAATAGAGACGATGTTCCTAAATTTAAAATTAATTCAAAATTCTTTCAGGCGACGGCGATTCCGCTTTTGTCTCAGGTAGGAAAGACGTGAGAAAGGAAGGAAGGAGAGTTGGGTGGAAGGGACCAATAATCGATTAATCTAATTGGTAGGGAAGTAAAAGCGAGAGAAATGCACGTCGATGAATGATAAGTGGACTCACCCACGCGGCCGTATGAACTTCATTATCGACCCTCCTCCTATTTATAGGTTGAGATCCACGTCACCCTTCTTCCACCGTTTGTATGTATGTATGCGT
The DNA here is from genome assembly GCA_023313115.1 of Rhysida immarginata. NCBI lineage: Eukaryota > Metazoa > Arthropoda > Chilopoda > Scolopendromorpha > Scolopendridae > Rhysida > Rhysida immarginata. Next base: position 4,274,056 of record JAHWFO010006931.1, read on the forward strand.
GTGTGTGTGTCATCATCCAGCAGATCGACGAAGCTTGTGATTTGAAAAAGAGAGAAGAGGCTTGCTTCCCATCTATAAATTCATATTTTTTCCGTACCCGTCTTCCGAAAGCGACAAAGGCTAAACGAACCCTTCAAGCACTTAATTAGAGTTGAATGATAAACAAGAGAAGGTGGGGGTATATCGTTTTCATCATTTTTAATAAGGCGTTCTTCTGACGTCTTTTTAATTAGGAACCAGGAATTTTTCGACACAATTGATCTGTCCACCCGTGGACCGATTAGAAAATGGGGCTGCCAACCCAAGATTTAATTACTCGGCGCCAAAAGCGGAAATATTCTAATTAGCACCGTCTTGTCTAATGGTTTATCGAAAATAGCAAATAATCGCTTGAAAGCGCGAATTTATTTATTTATTTTTCTTGCCAATATCTGATAGGGTTGCAGATATAATTATTTTATTAATAAATAAAGAAAAGGGCACATTATTTAACAATAAAAGTATGTAAATTATTTGTGAATACAGGTATCCATCGTATCACAAGGTAGTGAGGTTCTTAGAAACTCTCGTCCAGCACAAAACCGTGTTATGTGAAGTAAGATTTAGTACAAAAGCATGTACATTAAACGATAGAGTTTTCCTTTTATCAGACAAGTAAAGGCTAGAAATGAATTCACAACGAACCAATTACACAAAAATATTTACGCCCGAGTTAAGTAAACAAAATTACATACTTTAACAAATAAAGGTGTACGTATGTATGTATGTATGTACCTTAAAGCCGCAATAAGACCCTTCTTTGGAATTCACAAAATACGTAGGTGAAAACTTCTTAAACTATGTGTACAGCATATGCACTAAAACAGCGTTTCTCGACCTGTGGTACGCAAGCGGTTAACTGGTAGTACCTGGAGACCTCCATAACATTTTTATGTTGTCAATGTTTTATTAGTTGTTTTGTTTCAGAGATACCCGACTGTGAAAAGGTTTGTTTTGCTAGTACGCGACTGTGAAAAGGTTTGTTTTAGTGGTACACGCTGTGAAAAGGTTGAGAATCGCTGCACTAAGATGTTTGATTGAGTCCAAAGTTTTGGTTGATTTGATTTATTTCATTTCAATAAGGAAATCACTTTACTACTGGATAAAAAACAAACTAAAAAGTAACTTTTTCTGCAAGCGCATTGTATTATATGAGGTTACCGCTATTTTTAATCGTGTTAACAGGTGCTGTGTTATACGAGAAATATCTGTATTTGTCACTGTAAAGGAAGGGGAAAACATCTAATCACAAAGACATCCGGAGTTTCATATCTCGGATATCTTTGTGGTTACAGGTTTTTTTCCCTTCCTTTATAGTTCCTTATCACCGTTCTATGTGTCATTGTTTGAACCTGTCTGCAAAGTTTCAGGCTTTCTCACCTTACTTATTCTTACATGGCTAAAACTGATATATTTAAAATAATATATAACATTTATACTGGAACGCCTGTCGATTATTTATGACTTTATAGAGAATTACTAATACTTTGAACTGTTGAAACTTGTGTTGTTATTCCACCCAAAATATACGCGCTACCAATGCTCAAGGAGCGAGGCATTGCTTAAAACGCTAATGAGTAAGTTTTAGCATTATGGATAGATTTACAGTATATGGCTTAGAAGGGCCACTTCTATATAGTTAAAAATAAAGAGCGTTTTAATTGTTGTGGAGTTGCGGTGTTTTATTAATTTCTACTTTCTGAACGTTTTAATGTTTATAATAATTACTAGAGGAAAACACTCATGGGTTAAGTTACGTGATGAATACTTCCATAATCTTGTCAAGCAAATATATTCGAGTTTCTTTTAAGTTTTACGATTTTTATTTGAATGTTTTTCTTTGCGATTATGGCTAATTCTGAATAGAACCTCGTTGAAATTTGCTCACCCTGCACTTTAAACTTGCGTTTGCCAGATGGTTATCTCGCTTTAAACCTGAATTTGCCTTGAATCTAATTTATTGAAGAAGTGTGCGATCAAATATTGCTTAACCATCGTCCTCTCATCCGTTCGTGACTGCGAAATAACATTCAGGGCGGATGTGACAGAAAGAAAGTGAGCGAGCGAGAAAAATATGGAGAGAGAGAAAGAGAGAAACACACACACAGGGAGAAGAGGAGACAGTTCAAATAGAGAGAGAAGAGGAGGAAAAAAATTTTCTCTCTCCCCTCGCGCTCATTTTTCTGTGGGAATGTTTTAAAGTTATTGCGCCTGCTCGGCTAAAGGATGGGAAGGTGGTCGGTGTGCGTGTCACTCACCTGAGCATCGGCGGCGCCGCAGCCATCCGAGTGAGGAGTCCCTTGTCGCGCAGGAAGCCTCGTGTATCCGAAGTGGAAACGTGCGCACGCCGACTAAAGCCCTCGCGCTTCGAATGCGACCAAACAGCCTAACCGAAGTTGGAAGGAGGAGGAGGAGGAGGGTGTATGGGGGGAAGGGGTAAAAAAGACCCTAGCGCCGCTGCTGCTCCCAAACGACATCCGGTGGCGAATCGAAGAACTAAGTGCGCGGGTGGGAAGATGCTACGGCGACGCATCGGTTGTAATTTCTAATGATTAGAAAGGAAAGATACATAGGAAAGGAAATGGATTATATGGGATCGTCTTGCTAGTGGGCAACTGCTCACCTAAGGCAAATTAATTTCTAGCGGATTTTGCTTTTGTGAACTGAAATGAAACCGAAATTTTCAGCGTTCCCTTCAAGCTTGTTTCCAGAATTTAACCCATGACAATTTAGTTGTCAACAGATTTTTAATCACAATGCTGCGTTATAAAATTTCATAGTTTAAAGAAAAATAATTAGGAAAAACGTTTTAACGTTCGTTCATTTATAAAGTTTTTCGTTTAATTTAAACTTTTATCCCTTATTAGATATCACCAAATAAATAGTTATCGTAATGAGAGTGAAATTCTACGTCAGATTAATCAAATTTTGCGGCTGGCAATATTCGCGCGCATTTTCAGTTTCTCTGTATAAATAGTCTACATGCATTGATAAAATTATTCCATTCAGAAATAGCATTCAAGAGGATTTCCATAAATGGTGTAAATTAGAAGGAATAACCTATTTAGTATATTTTTGCATATTTTTAATTTAAAAAATAAAATGACTGAATATTCCATAGGAAGAATTTACAAATTGTTACAAATTTATTAAGTAGTAGAAGAATGGAACTACTTATTGGTTTTACAACGTCTGTATGACCGTCTGTCCCTTTTATATTTTCTACATTTTTGTCGTAGAAGGTTCGGAATATAGCTTACCACGGGCATGTCTTACCTCACTGTTTGATTGCCCCCATTAGGTTTGGAGTTACGGGGGTAGGAGTTAGAGGGCAAGCATTTATATGTATAGATAGGTATGTAAAGGTGTGAAATTCAGTATGCAGATTCATCTAGGCAAGATCTAGATTGCTATGAAGTCTGGACGAAATTGACTCGTAGGTCTTTACAACTGTTAACATAGCGGTGTTTTCAAATGGCAACATATGGCTTGTGAAATGTCATTTGATAGGAATTGACGAGAAACGAAATAAAAAATTTGGAACGAAAAAGTCCAGGTAAAGATTAAAAATTAAATCAAGTCAGGTATCCGCTACTTTCCTACAGCGTCCTGAGGAGGGGAGGGGGTTAATTTCTTGTTTGACTCCATATTTGACTCCTGTTTATAATGATGTCAGAATATTTAAGAGAATAATATATTCGATTCTATTTTAAAAGATAACTTAATTCCCTACCTTGTAAATATTACTTAAATTAGAAACCTAACTGGTATTAGTTGACTTAGGCAGCAGTATTATATTAGATTACTTCGAATCTATATTTCATATTAAATACTGGGCAGATAGTTAAGGAGATACCAAATATCACCAAAACTATTTAATGCACCAGGAGAAGTCTTTAGGGGTCTGGGAAAAGAGAGGCCATAAAGTAAGTGGCGAAAGCCCTCACCTATCTTTGCTTTGCCGACTACATAGTTGTTATAAGTAACAACCCAGACAAACTAGCAGAAACGGCATAGGAACTCGCAAAAGCCAGTATGCTGGTGGGATTGAAAATGAATATGAAGAAAACAAAAATTATGTTCAACGAGTTTGCAACAATAAAATAAATCATGAACAAACACTGGATTGGAAGAAGTACAAAGGTTGTGTTCCTCGGACGGGAATCATTATGGAAGAGTGAAATCAACAGATGAATCAGAATAGGATAGAGCAGGGAATAGGTTAATATTGACATATTCTAATCGGGTCTACGACAATTCGGTGGACGACGATTCGGTGAACGACAAATCGGTAAACGTCAATTCGATGGACGCGACAATTCGGTGAAAGTGTAAATTCGATCGAGATTTTAAATGACACATCTTTATTGTAATTACAAAGAAATTTACTTCATTCATTTTATGTCGAAGTTACTTTTTATGTGGGAATACTTCATTAGATCATTTGATAAAAAGGGTAACATTTTCTATTTTGTCTTATTATTAAGAGTTCCATTATTCAATTAAAAATACTGTAGTTCTTGAATTACTACTTCATTAGATCATGAAAAAATAGTTTAATTCTAAAAAAAAAAAATAACCTGCCCCTCTGCCTGAAAGGTTAATTTTCAACCACTATGTAGCAGAAACATAATACTAAACAGCTAAACTCCCCACCAACGACTACAAACTACCCATTTAAGCATAGAACGATGTATGCTAAATATTACATGGAGGGACATAAAATGGTCCACTTGTAAACGAGGACAAACAAGTGTTCGACATCATTAAGTAGGACATCTCAAATGGCAATGGACAATTTACCAGAAGACAGGGCAACATATGGGACAGTATTCCTCGACTACAAGAAATATTAGAAAGCCCACAACGAATGCCTACATCGTAATTAGCGACATCAGAAAACTGATGGGCGTGAATTGGAAAAATTACGCCCAGAACAGAGCACACGGGAAATGCTTGGAGAAGCCTTACATCCAGTAGTGGATTGATAAGGTTTGAAATTGATGATGATGATGATGATGATGATGATGATAGCTGAGTAAATGAATTGTGACCGTAAATTAGAACTTAAATTAACCGTTCTCGGAATTTAAAGACCTCCAACAACGCAGATGGTTTTGATTAAATTAGAAGACGGACTGTTATTTAGATAAAAGAAAAACAGATATAATAAAAACAGACCTTATCATTGCTGAGATATCGAAATTCGACAGTAGAAGTTCACGAAATTCACCAATATGTTATAGGGATTAATGCGGACTTACTTCGTTCAGCTATGGAAAATACTTTTTTGTGCATGGAAGCTCAAGAGGGGCGCACTTACTACGTATTGAACATTTGTAGAATGATTTTTCGGGATACAGTATCACCTATCGGCGATATTTTGTAGTAATGTTTTTTATTAAGAAATGGCGAGCATATCATATGTATGTGGGTTCTTTGAATTTTGTGTCATTTGGCACCAGTAGAATGCTCTGCACAGCTCTGAGTTTAATTTCGATAATGTCCAATCCCGACTTATATCTACAGAACGGTTTGATATGTGTTCGGTTGATTATGGTTGATGTCCAATGCAGTTTTTGCCTCGTGCCAAGCAGTCACAACTGACGTATACTGCCGGGTTTCACCAGAAATTAAGCAACAAATATCCAGCGCTTAGGTTCCTTGATGAATCACGACCAAATGGATTTATTGGCAGCTTGCAGGAAAATTAACGTCTTAATATACAAAGTCTTCCTCATCCTTGTATTCATCAGACTTGGCCCCATCAGATTTCTGATCTGACATGTTTTTTCCATTTGAACCGCTTCTTTAAGGGCAGAAAGTTCATTAACGAGAATATTGTGATTCATACCGTCACCGATTTCTTAGATACCTGTGATTTCTTAAAAATGTTATCTCTCTCCTCCCGTCAAAAATACAGAGCTTTTTTGAGACATTTTTTCTTTAAAATTAATTAGTTTCGAGCTATTCGGATCTATCAAATGCTTCATCCTGTATAAGGAAATTCTAAATTTCAACTGATGATGATAAACTGACGAAGTCGATGATAGTAAATGTTTTAAGATGTTAAATGAGGAGAACATGGAGGAAATTCAATTGCCCCGCTTCGCTGTCCTTGCAAATTCTCATCCACATAAGATCGCATATCTAGGGAATGTGTGATGGACTCATATTGAAAGATAACATCATTGTTGCCGTAATTAGAAAAAAAAATTCATAGGTGTAGGTGTTGTACTGAATATGCGAGGATTGTTCAATAGAAACACGTTTGGACTGCGCACCCGCGAAGGTATCGCCTGGCCTAGACAGTTGTTTATATGCATTGTTTAAATATTAGTGAGGCGTCTATCACACATATTAGCTGCTTGATTCTTTGTGATTAAGTTGGAAGATGGCGTTCATGGTAGACAATCAGCCCAAAGATAAACTGTTCTTAAACTTTAAGGAACCTGGTGTCAACATCAATGCTGATCGATATGCAGACACCTCACAACGTTTACATGAAGAATGGCCAGCATCAAGAATAAACTTCCCGAGAAACTCACAAAGGGTGGTGTTCTTTGCATGATAATGCCCGCCCTCATGCAGCCCGAAATAATCAATATCTGCTTGCTCGCATATATATTGGAAAGTCTTAGAATATTCACCTGACCAGTCCTGACTTGTCCCTGTGCGATTTTCATGTATTTGGCCCTCTATAACAATGACTAACAAAGGACGGCGACTCAATTCCGATGCTGACGTAGAATTTGCTGTTTGTATTTCTATTGAACATTTATTCCATATCGAATTTATGTTTTCTCTCATTATACATTTTTTTTGTTGTTTTCACAAACCGCTCGTGAAGTAATATTGATCGTCGAATTTTTTAAGCGATCGTTGTTTTCTAATTTTTTTTTTTATTTTTTCGTTTCTTTACGAGCTATTGTCGAATATAATTAAGAATTCCTTCTCAAAGAGAGTTAATAATAAAGATACATGAATAATTGACCTCGTGTAATCTTTCAAAGTACGGTGTTCATTGGTCGTTGGTCGTTCCAAATTGAGAGTTCGCTGTACTCGATTAATATTTACAAGTTTAATTATCATTGTGGCTTCGCCGTGTGTAAGTCCGTGTGTGTCCTGTTTAAAATTAAATTATCGATTAAATTTGGCCTGTTTTGTTAAATGAAGACGTAATTTGGGAGGAGTATAAAATTAAATATATATGAAATTATAAGCAATTAAGCTTTAAATTTCCAACAATTAAAAGTAAGTAATTTTTCTTTGTTTCTAAATTTTTTTCTTGAAATTTGGAGTGCTCTGTTCATATTTATATGAAATTGTATTCAGTATTTCTTTTCTCATTAGTCATTGTGAGAATTGAAGGTTTTTCCTTTTGTCATATGAAGTATTTCTTGATAAATGCGAAGTTATAGATTTGAGAATCAACTAGTTTGGTTTCTAAGATTTTTGGCTTCGTACAGGTTTTATTTGGGAGAATAGTTGCTCGGTTGTTAACACTTCATTTGATACTAGTCGTGGTTAGTTTTCAATATTATCTAGTACCAATCGGGTCACATTGAGTTTCTTAGGTTCTCGAAATGTCCTCCATCGACGTTGTGACCTTCCTGAAACCTGTCCCCGTTGTTGGCTATACGCAACGGATGCATGCAACTGATATAAATCTATCTTTTCTATTCCTTTTTTTTTCCTTTCAGGTGGAGGATGTTAAATAACTATTCCTTTTTGAAATTTTACCTAGCAGGCGATCAGCCTACTGAGGCTTAATTTGGTCTTCCAAGCTTATTAGTAAAGAGACGAACACAAACATCCATGTCCTCAGCGGGATTCGAACCTGCGATTCGCTGGTCGTAGCGCTCTAGGCCATTGAGCCGGCACGGATATAAATATACTTATTTTATTTTACTGTTTTTCACTTATTTTACTATTTTTAGAGACTTATTAAATAAGGTGATGGGTTATTTCTTAAACTAAAATTATAATTCTTTTAAATTAATTATAATTCTAGTTGCAATAATTTTGAAAGTATGCTCATTTCGGGCTATATTACATTTTCATAAATAGGTCAAGTCTGCTTTACCGACATAAACGATCAAAAAATTTTCTTAAAAGAAGAGCATCAGTCTAATATACATTTAGGTAATGAAACGATAACTTTGACGAGGGTGCGATCAAACCAACCCCTGATTAAACGCTACCTTACCAAACTTTATCTACCAACACCTCTAGAAAAGATGGGTTCTCAATGTAAAGATAAAAAAGGCAAGAGAGACGGTTATTCTGTAAAACAAAACTTCTTTAGCGAATAAAGACTCACGAGACTAGATAACAAACTGTATCATGATAAAGGATGCACAGATAAACATATGGCTCACTTCTTGGATACAGGGATCTATCGCTGGATAATAAAAATCTGGATCCCGAAGTTAAATAGGATATTAATAATCACTAATATAAAACGCATCATGAACAAGTCAGAGTCTAAATGACATACTGAACAGTTATTAATTCGTGTAAGAATCCTTTCTCAGTATTCAAAAATAAAACAGGTAATACACAATCTTGCAATTATTTTTCAATTTTTCAATTTTTCAATTATTTTTCAATTATATGCTTTAGGGTATCTCAAGATAATCCCCGATATTCGATAGATATAAATTCATATAATGAATCACACAAGATCGGTATCCACTTATTTTTAAATTACAAGTAAATTTTTTTTCTACACTAGTTCATTCTAAACTTAATGTCATCGTTTTAACATAGAAGCATGCCTCGCCGAGAACGAAACGGAAACAAACATTTGCCTGAGGTCCATAAAACTAAAAGTGATGGGGGGGGGGGGGGAGAATGGTACCGCAAGGCGAGAAACATAAGGAGTGGTGGGTTAGATGGTCATGATACGCTTTTTCGGAATAGAAACTTTACTCTCAGGCCAGATTTTTCCAAAAATTACATCGCACAGATTAGGTCATCGCACACATTAGTCGTGGTTCCAAAGTCTTTTCCGCTTCTAATTGGCTTGTTTTCCATTCTAACGAACGTGCCCGGAAACATCTCAAGCAGGTACGGGTATTAGAAAATTATTATGCAAATTAGCCCCTTACATAAGAATAAACAATAAATCATTAAATAGCACCTCCTTATCTCCACAATACGCATCTGGTTAAAGGAACCATATCGCTGCATTAGTTCAACGATAAAACACTGTTTTCCCAAAACTTCGTAAAGAAATTTTTTATTGATTAGACTTTCCAAGTTTTTCTTAAATTCAGCATTTATTAGTCCACTGACAATATTGATGATAGAGTATTCTTCTGATTTTCTTTCATTTTATTACAACGCTTATATAACTTTCACCATGTTTGGGTCATGTTTGGTGGATGAAATCTTGTAATCAATATTTCAACCCCTTCCACTAATCCGAGCTTGCTGAAATTTTGTACACATACGTAAAGTCGGTGACAGGGCATGAATCCAAAAAACTTTTCCAGGAAAAGCGTTGTTTGAAAAAGTTTTTTTTCTATCCCTTGTTACATTAACATCAATTTAAGCCACAACTCGAATCGAATTCAGCATCACTATGACAACATTAACCTTCAAGATTTTTTTTTGCAACCCATGATTCGGTAATTAACAAAGTCTTCGGTTTAATTTTTCAACTTGGTTTAAACAGGTTAACGGAATCATAAAATTTTTCGTCTAGCCCTCTTAGAACATTACATTTTATTTTATAAACCTCCCATCCATTTTCCAACCGGCTTATCTCAAGTCCTTCCTTCCTCTACCTCTTCTTCTCCTCGTTCCTTTTTTACACAACACCGCATCATTATAATATTCGCACTTCCTACAACAAAGGTTCTCACTTTATCAACACGCACAAGTTTTACTGTCTTTCATTGGTCTGTAACAATTTCTGGATATTGTAAATAGCTTTATAAGGAAAACAAAGCAGCCAAATATTCTCGTAAAATTCATTTACAGTCAATAAATTAAAAATTTTGCTCTGGTGGAAAAGGCACGTTATAGTAATTACATATTCAGCAAAATAGTTGAAAGGTGACGTTTACAATCTGCCTTCATGAGTGAAACGAGAACGTCAATAAGCATTAGAGAGTTTCAACGCGAAGAGCTAATTTACTGAAGCTGTCTGCTTAATCACTCTTTCCTACACGGATCCATGTCATTTATGTAAACTAGATTGCATTATTAAATTGGAAAGAGGATTTTAGGCCCCCTGGTGACTTCATCAATAATTAAAAAATTCGATATGAAGATAGAGAAATTATACGAAGGAAATTACCTTCTTCCGTAAGCGCGTTCTTACGTGTCGTAAAAATTTTGACATTATAAAGCTTTAAAAACGATTTCATTTGTGTCGACTAATGGCTTAAAATATACTCATTTTAATAAAGTTCTCATCTTGTTTTTTTTTTTTGGCTTCCTGCATCTTTTATGGTTTCCTTTATTTCTTTAAAATTCCTTTCCTGATAGAGCTAGTTTTGTAAACAATTTTCAGAAATCTTTTATTTAAAATAGTTGTTTCACATGCATAAGTAAAGCTCAAAATGTTTAAAGAGTATAAAATAAAATGTTTTATAATCTTTAATTTGCATAAAGCTGGACTAACTCATACATTGTACGAAAGATAAACACAATCCATAAAGTTTCTCCGTCCAAAGAAAAGGAAGCTTTTATCTGAAGAGCTATCTTTTATTCAGGTTAATTTTAACTCTGAGACAGTATTAATTTTGGATTGCGCTAGTTGGGTAGATTTAAATATTAAAGACTCCCTTGGGAGTTTTCGTAACTTATGTAAAGAAATTTATGAAAGTGTCTTATAAATTTGTCATTAGAATTTAAGCACACCGGATAAAAAAAAAAATTAGTCCACGACGCTTGTATGTAAAGTAGTTTGAATATACAAATGAATGCGCATGAGCACATTTCATTGCGAGATAGTAGTGTCGAACTTTGCTGCGAAAAATGGATCATAAGCTAGGCATATCTCAATGGCAAAAAGGAGTCATAGCCTTTGGGCGGACAAAAGAACATCCTGTGCAAGAAGAGCATCCTGTGCGAGGTCATATCTTTGCCGGAGTATCAAAGCGTACAGTCATCCGTGAGTTCAAGAAATGGTCTGCAGACACATCGTGTGGCAACAATTATCAAAATTGTGGTCGGAAATCAGTGCTGACTGAACGGGACCAAAGACGAATATCGCTCCTGGTCACGGCCAATTGCTTTCAACCCAGGCAAAAACTGCTGCAAGAAGTTACTTCGCAAGCGTCGGATGCTCGCTCCAGCTCAAAAGAAAGCTCGTGTACATTAGTGCAAGCGATATCAGAACTAGACTGTATTCATTTGATCGGATGAATCAAAGTTTTGTATTTATTCGAATGACGCTCGACATTGTGCGCATAGAAGAAGCAATGAGGCCTTTCACCCTAATTGTGTCCAAAGTGTGATGCAGGGGGTTGGGGGTTATATTCCTCCCTCTAGTGGTGCAATGACTTCACAAAATGATGCTGTGAGCAAGTTTTCAGTGCAACGAACAGGGACCTCTCGTTGAAATTAGCACCAAGCATAATCAGCATTACTGTCGTGGCATTCTGGATGGACAACTGCTGCCTTTTGTGGATCAAGTCAAGGATGTCTATGCCTGGACAATGTGTACTATCACGACGATAACTGTAGGGTTCACCGGGCATAACCAGACCGTGCATCACCTCGATTGGCCCGACAAATTCTCAGATCTGAACCCAATAGAAAATTTGTGGGACCACCTAGAGCAATGTGTTAAGCGGAAGGACCGCTATCGACTAACGTCGCCAACCTGAGGGATAAATTGTATGCAGCATAATCGGGTATGGACTATCTAAAAACACTCGTACAATCAATGCCCCTTCGTAATACGAACGGATGTGCAACGTATTATTAACAGCAGGTGACTACTTTTTGTCCGGTGTGCTTATCTTAGCCCTGTTAGCGTTATAAGTCTCCGATTTTTCCTTCTCTTAGAATGTAACTTTAATAATATGATTTTCATATAAGATGTTTAGGAAGAATTTAAAAACACATATGAAGCAAGGAGAATGGAAAGGGCCTAAGTCCTCAATTTGATGAAATAGGGGTTTTTTCATGAAAACGTACATGAACCTTCCGTCAATCTAAGGCGTGTAAGACAGGCCGAAGTCCATACTGTATGCATAATAAAATCAGCCTTGAAAATTGCAAGGCGTAACAACCTTTTGTTTTCATTACTGCTTACAAAAGTTGTCGGTAGATGTCGCTGTGGCGCCGCGATCAGCAGATGTTTACAAAAGTTTACTATCGCAGCCAGCTTTGGGAATATAATTTTGGCGTGTACAGTGGTACAACAGAGAAAAGTGTCATGTATATGTAGCCTGAGTTTATTGGAAAGAAGGGTGCAGACAATGCCTGAGTTTTGCCGCTGTCTCCACATCATCTCCGATGCATGCGCTGGGCAAAATCTAAATCCCGTAGTTATTCAGCTCCTCTTTTTCTATGGTAAAGCTTGGACGATTTGATAAATTTGTGCACCATTCTCCAATACCAGGACATAGTTACATGCCCATCGATCGGCACTTTGCTTCTATTGAAAGAATGAAAAAACAGCAACAAAAAATGGAAACTCACCAGGACTGGGGAAAATATGGTAGAACGAAAGTTTAAATTTGTGCGTGTGTAAAGTAATGATTTCAAAGTTTATACAGACCACCTTGCTAACTTCTATAAAAAAGCAGTGGTAAACAAAAAGGAAAAAATGCTGATCTCTACATACAAAGTTTTCAGTTATTCCTCTGACCATGTAAAAGACTTGCAAGTATCGGAGCTGATGAGTGGAACGAACCACAGCAGATTCAGAATTGTCAAACCTAATGCCCAGGTATCATTGGATTGTCCTGACGTTGAACTCAACAATGATGTCCTTCCCATTAAGGCCCCTAAAGTGAAAGATGTTAAAAAATTGCTGAAGTATCTGACGGACGATAACGCAGCGTACATTGCATCGAAGATCGTTCCTGGACCACCAGAACATGATGACGAAGAACCAGAACCAGACTCTGAATGAATGATTGTAAAAAAGGAGTTTGTAAAAGGTAAAAGATAATAAACATGTTAATAATATAAAATAAATAAAAAACTCTTTGACCACAACAAAAATACAAAAGGAAAAATACGACCTTATCCTGTAAGCGCTTTTCGAGGTCGAAGCTCTCATCATTCAGCAGGTAAAACAGGGAGTAACCAGGAGAAAATCCGAAGATACTGATTGTAACATAAACAGAGCGGGTATAGGCACAGTATAGTTAGACAGTAGGCGCACTCGCCCTGATTTGTTCCGATAAGTTTGACTGTACCCAGCAGTCTCCTCTCCTAGTTGTCGAGGCGGGCAGGCATGATAGAAGCTTCTGTCTGTGTCGACACGTGTTTTTTTGTTTGTTTTTTTGCTTGTGTTTTAATTTGTAAGACAGCTAAAAAAAGTGTTTCATGAAGCACTTCCCACAAAATGCATCCAAAAAGAACATAGGACTTTACTTATATACACAATTGATTAAAATGCTATTCCCTTACCATGTTTCACCAAAAAATTTCTTAAAAAATTGTTTGTTAGAGTATAAATTTACTTTACATTGAAATTTTTGACAAAAACAAATTACAGGCAATAAAAATTTCATTTGGCCCATATGATTTTTTTTTTATTCTTAATTTTACTTGAATTTTTTTGAGCCATCTGATGATGTTCTTCAATATAATGTAAAATGCAATTAAATTTTATTTCTTATTTTCTGACTTGGGATTAATTAAAATGCTTTATATTACTAATATTTATAACAAAGAAAAATATTTTTAAAAATAAAATAAAAATGCTAAATAACAAAATATTTATTTCCTAAGGGATTATCAATCACAGAAAACATTTTTTATAATCATGTCAAAAAAATTTGCAACTCTATAATAACATAGAGCATATCTAAAATTTGCAATTCGATGGAGTACAGTCAGACAATATGGCGATTGTCGAGCTTTCCTAACAAGCACGGTCTGAACAACATCAAAGGTATCGCCTTGGAGTGCGCCTACTGTCTAACTATACTGTGGTATAGTCTATATAGAGAAATACGGCCAGGGTTTTCTCTTGGTTACTCTCTGTTTTACCTGCTGAATGATGAGAGCTTCGCCCTCGAAAAGCGCTTACAGGATAAGGTCGTATTTTTTCTTTTGTATTTTTGTTGCGGTCAAAGAGTTTTTTATTTATTTTATATTATTACTTTTATCCACATTTCTTTCCCTTTTTATTATATGCTGAAAAGCATATATTGGTTCCGCTCTGTTTGTGTGTCTGTCCGTCTGTATGTCCGACGATTACTCGAGAACGCTTTAACTTTTTCAAATTCTACTTTCGCTCTTCGATAGAGACCCTTCCTGAGCTCACTTGATTAGTTTGTGATTGAAATCGGTCTAACAGTCACGTGACTATTGAGACCCAAACCCCCCATTAAAAAATTTTTTTTGGCAATATAAGGCGTGTAATATGTCATTCGAACGGGAATGACGAGCACAAGACGAATATGACATTCTTTTCGATTTTCGAAATGCTACGTCTGAGAAAATGACCCCCAAAAAGTACTTCAATGATCCCTTATACGAGCTTTAGCTAAAGTTATATATAAGAATAAAAGCTTAGTCGGTACCTTTATGTTTCCGGCCGGCCATCGTTTGCACGAAAACGTGAAAATGGAAGAACTGTCCTGTGATATATCAACTTTTGATGAGCTCTCGTGGACCCCTTCAAGCACGTGCACAAATGTTAAGAATATGAACTTAGGGCATGTAATATATCAATCGATTCCTACTGACGAGTCATAAGTGAATACAGTGTTACTTTTTTATTTATCATTTAAGCATTGTTAATGGCAGCTTGGAGAACGTGCCCATTATGAAGCTTTGTCGATGCACATGATCATTTCGTTTTAAAATTCAGTGCTGTTAGGCCTATTATTAAATGTGGCTAATTAATGTTAGACCTACTGTTAAAAATGGCTAATGTTAGGCTTATTGTTAAAAATGGCTAATTAATATTAGGCCTATAGTTAAAAATGGCTAATTAATGTTAGGCCTATTGTTAAAAATGGCTAATTAATGTTAGACCTATTGTTGAAAATGGCTAATTAATGTTAGCCTTATATTTAAAAATGGCTAATTAATGTTAAGCTTATTGTTAAAAATGGCTAATTAATATTATAGTTAAAAATGGTTAATTAATGTTAGGCCTATTGTTAAAAATGGCTAATTAATGTTAGGCCTATTGTTAA
>JAHWFO010006931.1:4293137-4341324 GCA_023313115.1 Rhysida immarginata
ATAATAATAATAATAATAATAATAATAATAATAATAATAATAATAATAATAATTTTAAAAAATTGAAAGTCCGTATTGTAATATGGACCACTTCCGTTTAAAATAATATTTTAGCTTGATTTGTTCCTAGCAAAACAAAATATTAATTCTAGTATAACTAATGTTTGGTACAAAATTCGCAAACGAATTTGTCGCTTCCTACGCTTGAACATTCTTCATGAGCTCGTTTGAGATCACGCACTTCCTTCGGAAGGGAAGCAAAGCCGTTGGTCCCGTGTAGTCGTTTGCCGGCTGCACGTTAAAGAACCCTTGCGAGGCAAAATTTGCGGCCCCTATAACGCCGTCCTGAAATGACCATAGCAGTTGAAAAGGACGTTAATACCAAACAAACCAAACCAAACCAAACCAATCATGAGCTCGTTGCTTGCAAGAAGTGCACTAAATCCATTGCTCTCCATGAAGATCTTCCGAAAAATTACAATTTTTAGTTAGTAAAGCAAATTTCTTAAATGATATTAATAATGATCTCTGTGATAGCCCCTTATTGTAAACACACGACTGATTAACTTTTGTTTATTCTGCGCAAAATACAACCATTATAGAAATAAAAGCTATTAAGAAGAATTATTTGTAACAAACTTATCTGTATTTTTAATAAGACTAACATTTATTAAAACTATATTAGTCACATCATTATTAGCGAATATTAATATCCAATAAAATCCTCGAGTATAAGCGAGTAGAATTCTGCGGTTGACTGAGAGGTTTTTTTGCATTTAACTTTTCGCTTTGAGTTGAATAAAATTCTTAAAACTGAGTATGGTCCACATTAGGCGACCGGACCGTATTTGTGGAAACTTTATTTATTTTGACCCAATAAAGTATCTTTCTCCCCAAACGCAGTATTGAATACTGGAGTAAGAAAAAGTCAGTTATGTACTAAAGCCAAAAATATCACTCAATTACATCAGACATGATCAATTGAAGATTTCTTTGGATATCTGGCTATCAGAAAGATTGGAAAGCAAAAGATTTGAACTTGTTGCAGGGTCCCCGAAGAAGCTTCGTCAGCATGCCGACAATGGTCTTTTTTCAAGAAATCACTAAATAAATTTTAAGAACAATAGATACTCAATGATTTTGACCTATGCACATTCGGAGATAGTTGTAAGAAATTGCAATTATAAATTTCAGAAATTCTTTGTTTTCTCGTCGCTAAGAAAGACAGAAGAATCACTTTATTAATTCGAAGTTGAAACTCATTTCATTCTTAAGTGAACACTTCTTCTTAACTGAAGAGATTTATAATCGGATTTCCCGGAGCAATACCGTCGAATTTGCTACTCTCTTTCTCTGTTTATTTATTTTTTTTTTTTTTGTTTCCTTTATAATACTCGGAACGGAGCTTAGACAATTTTCGTGTTTTTCTTCCACTCGACGTTTAATTGTCGAGCAGCCCGTAAGCAATAAACTTATTTACTGAGCGAGATTCTTTTTTACTTTTAATCCTTTTGAGTTTTTCTTTGAACATCTCTTTTGTGCGCGTTTTCATCCTCCTTTTTGCTCCGCCGTGTTTGTTGGGAAGCCAGACACAAGAAAGAGCATCTTCCTAATGAAAATTGGATTTTTCCCCCTCCTTTTTTCTTTAGAGGAAGGGGATTCTCCTTATTTCGTTCGAGCGCATTAACTTTTAATGCACCAGGAGGCCTCGTTGTAGCGAGGGAAACCAGTGTCTTTCTCTTTCTCTCGTTTGTTATTGCAGAGGTTCCACGAGAATGTCTCGGGCCTAGATTAAAGGCGGGAAGATCAGATTGATCCGCCACCCATCGACAGAAAATGAAATCTCAGCGGCGTTCCGGTGTTTATCCTTCGCAGATACGCCCACGACTCTGACTGGGATTAGCGCCTTCAAAATTAATGAACACGCTTGCTGGAGGTTATAGATTTTTATTTGTTTTTGGTCACTTTTTTGTTTTGTTTTTTCAAGTGGTATAAATTCGAACAGTTAAGGAAGTCATGCAGAATTGTTAAATTTACTTAATATTTGCAAATTTTATTTACCGATACTGCGAAGCGTAGTGGGAGAACTGGATAAAAATAAATTGGCCTTGGTTTGAAAAGGCTCGAGGCCCATTGTAAAGTTCCATGTATGAATCTAAAATATCTGTCAAATTTGAAACTTCAAATCAGCACTAATTGTGAAGTGCAACAGTTCAAGAAAGTTGATTATCCGAGAGGAGAGAAAAAGCGAACTGTTCAATTTGGCTCAATAAACGACTTCCGCTCTACAGTTTCTTTTAAGATTTCTGTTTAGCATTTAATAAGGACATTAAATGGTATTTATTTCTTTCTGTATCCATTTGTTTTGTATTTCTATCCAGAAATTTCATAATATATTTCAATGAGCAACATACAAAGCACTGAAAGAATGCGCTTGAAACGTTTCCTTAAAATGAAGAAAAAACAAGTTGACAGTTCTAAAAAAAAGATCTTTAATCTCAATTATAAATGAATTAAATAAATAAATGATTAATTTTTATACTGTTAAAAAAGTTTAACATTTTTGCAATTTAAATTTTCGCCATCGAGTATTCTCAGAATATCTAATTGTACCTAAATTACAATAAAGTATAAAAATTCCATACAAAAATATCTCATTGTAACGTTAAGTAATTTCCATTATAATAATTTTTAACAATAAAATCATTAATATATAACGTATACATAGTGGAACGTGTCTGTAATTTCAACTCGATGTTACTTGTTTTTTCACTGCAGTTATTGATGAATAGCGCATATTGAAACACAATAGTGCCCGCAACAGTTGCTCTTGAAGATTGATGAAAACACAGTTTTCTTAACTAGACTCAACAATCTAGTAGAAATCCAATCTTTACATAAAAAAAAGCACAAATCTCGTAAAACGGAGATGAAAATTTAATGATAACTTTGCTTAATTTTATTCAATCTTCCATTAAATAGGAGAGATTTCGTGCGTTTGTTGTTCTACATGCGAATATTCCAATATACGAAGTCCAGCAAGTGATTGACCAAGTTTCATTGGAATTTCATCCATAGCCGGTTGATTTTGACTTTATATGAAGAATTCATGGTGGATACGATAGGTTTTATGACTTGAATTTCAGCACGAATCTCGGTCGTCCTCTTCGTAATACCATCATGAGTTTTTCATATTTCTTTGCATAGCTTTATTGTCAAATTTTAATGTAAATCTTTAACAATGGAGCTTTTCATCGACTTATTAAGAACTCCGATTTGCTCCTAATTATAACGTCAAGTTTGCAGGACCGTCTTAACCGAATTACATGTCCCCCGTGTAAAGCAGTGCATTCAGACCCCTATCCGATTGAAAAAAAAATTGGACCTCTATATTCAAGGGATTCCCGGGCAATGTCTATAATTTCCATGCATTAAGATAGCAAGCACTACATGTTTGGAAAATACAGGACTTTTTCATCGTAACATGCAAATCCACGTTAAAGAATAAATTTTTTGGGCGATAGGTCATTTTATTACAATATCTTTATGAGGCCCCCATTTTGTTTTCGACATTTACATTGAAAAAAATGTGAACACATACTTAGTTAAGTTACTTTATAGGTCGCACTATTAAAAACACCATATAATAAATCATTATTAAAATTTTTTTTTCCTAAAACGTTACTCTTTTTACAATTTCAAAAAAATTGCTCCAAAACTCCCCCCCCCCCCTAAACCGGGCCATTTCATTTCATGAGATTATCTATTAAATGGAGAAAATAGATATTGAATGAAAGAGAACCGTTTATTTCCTATAAAGACAATCATAAATAGTAAATTCATAATTTTTAATGAAATTTCAGGTGTTCAATTACTTCAAATGCATCTTACTTGATAGATAAAAAACGAAATAAAGGCTTATTTTTCCTTAGAAACTTTTTATACTAAATCTTGGATCCTACAACAAATGAATTCCAAATTTTGTGATTATTTTTTTCTGAATAAGTATTTTTCGATAACTATGCATATTAACTACTTCAAACTTAAATAATACGTAGCTGCTATAATAAAGAATAAATAGATAATAATTAAATCAGTTACCTTCAAAATCCTGGCACAAAATACATGAAACCGAGGAGCATAAAAATTGTGAAAAACGCAGATAACATTATCTGGCCATTGAAAAACAACATATTAAGTAAACAGCTTGGGCGCTGGGCCTCTTGTAGGTTTGGTTTGGTTTGTTTGGTATTAACGTCCTTTCAACTGCCATGGTCATTTCAGGACGGCGTTATAGGGGCCGCAAATTTTGCTTCGCAAGGGTTCTTTAACGTGCAGCCGGCAAACGATACACGAGACCAACGGCTTTACTTCCCTTCCGAAGGAAGTGCGTGATCTCAGGATTTTCCCCCTGAAAAAATCCTCGTCGTCCTCGGCCGGGGTCGAACCCGCGTCCTCGGGCATCAGAGGCGATCACGCAACCACTGAGCCACCAAGGCCGATCCTCTTGTAGGAAGTTGCATAATCTACTACCTCAACTTTCACTGCCATGCTGCAACATCGTACAGAGCAGATATTGAGGAGGTCCGCTGTAGGAGCGGGGCCCACGTTTGGTCACATTCTTTATATTTATTATATTGGACGTTTATATTTTATTGTAATGTTCATATAATTGGATTTTATGAGATTAATGTAAACAGTCCGCCAAAAAAATGTATACATACTTCAGCAAAAGAAAAACTATATAGAAGTTGTAACATTAAATTCATACAGGCATCCAGCGATAAAAATTACTTCTACAATTACGACAGGTGTTCAAAGTTATTATCATAAGCGTTGAGATACTTTTGAATACGGCAAGCAGTTACCCCTATGCATTTTGCTAGCAAACTGTTACCAAGTAATCTCCTATATCTAGGTGGCAGTTGTGGTCTTCTTTTATCGGGATCGTCTTCATTCAATGCACGTAATAATCTTATGATGTAACTTTCAATTTTGCTCTTGCGGAAAAATTATAGATGACATCTAGTAAAGTGTGTATACATTTTTTGGCGGACTCCTGTATTTGAAAGTAAAAATATTGCAAAAAATAATAATAATTGAAAGAATGCATTCGCGAGCGTACAGCATCGGCCTCGGTGGCTCAGTGGTTGCGTGATCGCCTCTGATGCCCGAGGACGCGGGTTCGACCCCGGCCGAAGACGACAAGGATTTTTTCAAGGTGGAAAATCCTGAGATCACGCACTTCGGAAGGAAAGTAAAGCCGTTGGTACCGTGTAGTCGTTTGCCGGCTGCACGTTAAAGAACCCTTGCGAGGCAAAATTTGTGGCCCCTATAAAGGCGGGTTCACATTCAGCGACTTCGCGTCTAAATCGCCGTATCTGGCGCATTGGACGCGATTTTGGTTGCCCGAGCCGTTTCACATTCAGCGAATTCGCGGCGGAAAGCGGGTTAGGGTCGACAACGGCGCGGGTTTTCGAATTCCATCCGTGTTGGAATTTTCCGAAGTCGCTCCTAATGCGCAGACAATCAGCTACGAGTGAGCATCTCTCCAGTCCCAGAATCCTTAGCAACTGTTTCTAACCCACTTCCGCCAGTCAAATCGGCCATATTGAAATTCGCCGATAGCGTGTTTTTTGTGCACGTGTGCCTCGTTTTCTGTCATTTTTCCTAATAAAAAAATATAATATGTACAAATACACGATGCCAAGAAAGCCGTATTATCATGATATATATACACGATATCTAGAAAGCAACGGAGACTGGATGAAAGAAGGACTCATCGAACATCCAATCAGAGCGGAGTTCGCCTAGCTGGAGGGGAAGGAGAGGACGCAAGCTAAAATAGGCTGAAAGCAGAGAAGGAAGTTCGCCTAGCTCTCCGCTTCGTTCTCGCTAAATGTGAAACGGCTTCACATTTTAACACGCGCGGCTTTGTGACGCCTAGAAAACAACTGGATTCGGTAAAACGCTTCACTCAGCGAAGTCGCTGAATGTGAACTCCGCTTAACACCGTCCTGAAACAACACCTTTCAGGGGGCGTTGCCTGAAATGAGCATGGCAGTTGAAAAGGACGTTAATATCAAACAAACTTAACCAATCGATCGCCGAGCGTAACTCCCAGGTTCTTTGACGTGAGAATACGAAAACGTTCTCGAAAGCCTATTTCGATAGATATCAGAAAATGAATAAATCTTAAAAAGAATTGGATTTTTATATTTCCAACGGTGTAATTTAAATATCCGTACAATGAAACTTAAATTTATAAGTGATGTCTGAATATGTTCATATAGTTTAGAGCACTGATGCACAACCTTTAAAATAAAAAGGGCCTCATACAAGCCTGATTTTGGCTGGGAGCCGCATTAAAAGCTTGTTCAAGAATATTAGATACCAACTTGTCTGTAACTGGTTTAATTTTTGTTGAATTTACTCGCAAAATGGGGTAGTAAGTAAATTTGGACCACATGCGAACGGCGGGTTGTACACTACTGGTTTATAGCTTAGCAAAATTGTCTTCTATACTACACTACTGTTTATAAAAATCGCAACACCCTGATGGAATAGCCCAATCTGCATTAAATTTGGAGCATTTGCATATCATGGGTCAGAAAAGAAACCATTAGATTTTCAGGTCAATACAATGCGTTTTATTGTCACATTAGTATCGGGTGAAACCACCGTGGGATGCAATTACAGCCTCTAAACGTCGTGGCATTGAGTCAAACAAGCTCTGAATAAGGGCCTGGGGAATGTCCTGCCATGCTCTGTCTACACGGGTATACAGTTCATCCACAGTTGCTGCTGCAGGAGTCTGACGAGCCAATCGATGAGCAACCCTGTCCCACACATGTTCGATTGGGGACATGTCTGGTGAACGAGCAGGCCAGGGGAACAAGGGCGTCTGATGTGCTTGGAAAAAGGCGAGGGACATTTCTGGCCACATGCGGTCGGGCATTGTCCTGTTGGAATACAGCGCCTGGAAGGTTCTGCAGGAAGGGGATGACCTCGGGTTGCACAACTTCCCTGATGTACCGGTCACTGTTCAGATTGTCTTGGATTCTGATCAGACGGAAACGGCCATGGTAACTGATTGCACCCCACACCATCACCCCTGGCGTTTGTCCTGAATGACGCTGCAGGATGCATTCTGGAAGGTCGCGCTCGCCACGATGTCTTCTGACTCGTATCCTGCCGTCATGGTGCTGCAAGTTAAACCTTGACTCATCCGAAAACACAACTTGTTGCCATTCAGCTTGCCACTGTTGGTGTTGATGGGCCCATTGCAACCTGAGGCGCCGGTGGTTTTGAGTCAAAGGAATCCGCAACAATGGTACTCGTGCCATCAATCCTCTGGAAATCAAACGGCGTCGTACAGTGCTAGCAGACATTGCCCTGCCTACTGTAGCACCCCACTGTTGTGCTAACACTGTGGAAGTGGCTGTACGATCTGCTACACACATGCGATAGAGGTGTCTGTCATCTCGCGGTGTCGTCGTGCTGGGTCTTCCTGAGCCTGGTCTTCGGTGTGCCCTGTTCTCTTCGCTCCACTGCCTCCATGCACGCATAATTGTCGTTGCATTACGTCCTACACGAGCAGCAATGTCACGATACGACCATCCCGCTTCACGCAGACCAATTATGCGTCCTCTTTCAAAGTCTGTCAGCTGTTGATATGGTACTCTTCGTCGTCGTCGAGGCATGGTGTTCTTTCAAGCAATTACTCTGAAAAACTAATCATTTATACTCTGACCCATTGTATGCAAATATTGCAAATTGCATATGGATTAGACCATTCCATCAGGGTGTTGCGATTTTTATAAACAGTAGTGTATCATCAGAAGCAATTTACAGTATTTTACTTCAAGGAAAACGCATCGCCAGAAACGTAGCCAATTATGCATTAATAGACATTCGTTCATCATTTTTTAATGGAGAAATTGCAAATTGATAGATACAAAATCAGTTTATACCAAATATTCAGTACAGTTGTTGCGAGTGCGTACTTTAACGAACAATTAACGCTCCTCGTTCACGTAACTAATTTTGATATATTAGAAGCAGAGGAAACGTGCTAATTTAAACGAATCAACATTTTAAATTGAAATTATTTGCACTCATCCTTGAAGGATATTTGAACAGTTTACAAATAAAGGTTGTTAAATGTCAAAAGCAAAACGTTCGGTGGAGAACTCATTTCATCAATAAATAGACATATACGCTAGCAAATATCATCAAATTGTGTTTATTTAAAATTTTAAGTCTTCTTAGAATTTTATTTAGAATTGTAAAATATTCTGAACATTCCTTTCACTTTGGTTTCCAAGGAAACGATAGTAGTGAAATTTTAAATGATCAAAATGAACATAAATGTTAATCAAATGGGGTTTTTTTTTTTTAGAAAGGTTTTTTTTTCTAATTTTAAAACATTCAATAAAGAAGCGTTGAAAATCAGTCGACTACGCTGAATTGGGAAATGAGTTCTTTAGTTGTTTACATTCGAATAGGGAATATTCAAAACCAGGAAGCGATAAATTAAATAAAATAAAACACCATAAAGTAAATCATCATAATGTAGAGGCAAATTAAAGAATTTGTAGAGCGTTTTTAATTGATCCCTATTAAATATCAGTAGAAGGCGCCAGAAAAATATTTTTAAATGAAAAAATGTATTCAAACTACATGTTCAAAAACTAAGCAAAAACTGTGGAATGGAGTAACCAAATTGGGAGGGAACCTCTAATCCACAAGGAGATGTTCTCCTTGTGGATTAGAGGTTCCCTCTCAATTTGGTTGAAACTACCTGTTAATAGGAATTTGTTTAAATGCAGAATTTATTTAAATTAAATATTCATTGCACTATAAAATGTAACCGTTCATAAGAAGAACATAATAAGAGCGACGTGAGCACTTTCACAGAAATGTATTTTTCAAGAACTGTAAAAATAAAGCCGCTGTTCTTCAAGTGTAAATTTATAAATAAACTCCTAAAACGATGCACACAAAAAAGGGCCTCTTTAAGGAGAAAATCAAATTATAAACACATTAAGACAATTTCCAGGTCCTCTTCACCTGTTGTGAACGATGCGACCCAAAAATAGAATTAGCTCTCCCCATGTAACAGTTGAAGTATAAAAAAGAAGAGTGGATTTCTCCATTTTTCTTTTAGCAACGAAAATAAGAAAGCCTTCCGTGTTTTGTAACCTAGGTTTCATCTCTCCATGGCTCGGCTTTTTTTCTCGTCGCTTCGCCCTTTCACTGTCCTTAGAAACCTTTCTTAATTTTTTTTTCCCTCTTATGTTCCTCTTCTTCCGTATGTAGCCGTATTGGGTCGCTCGTAATTACGGCGCCCATCCATTTTTAATGGGCCTCATTGGCTCAGGTTTACAATAACGAGGATGAAATGGAACGCATGTTGCGCATTCGAGAACTACCCCCTTTCGTTTCTTTTTTTTTTTTTATCCCGCCCCCACCTCTCTCTTTCCCACCCTCGTTTTCTCTATCACGTGATTTGTTGACGTCATTGCTACATTTTTTTAATTTTTTCCCCTTTGCGGCAAAGGCGACAACATGGGATTATGTGTCGATAAAATGTCAACGGATGGTCTAACATGGTTCTCTCTTTTTTCCGTCTCTATCGAAACATCGTCCAACTGTTGTTCTTTCCACGACGTTAAATTGATTTATTTCCAACCAGAAATGAAAGGACAAACGAATATCAAAATCGGAAGCTAATCAATTAAGTAAATAAAGAGGGTAGTAAATTTTCGACATTCGTTTAAGAATCTAAAACATCCTGATTTTATTACTCTACGTATAATTTAATTTATGAATGGGGTTTTGGAATAATTTTTTTCACTCTTATTTCTTCATTTCTTTAATTATAAAAGATGTTTAATCTGAGGGTCATATAAATATTTTCAAATTCGGTGAAAACTCCAATTACTGTTTTAAATGAGGTAAAAATAATAAACATTACTTAAGCCCATCTAAAGATATAAAAGGAATGGTTAGTCATACACGTCATTTGCTAATGACTAAAGAACAAAGTTCAAGTAGCACGGGGTAATTTTTTCTTTTGTTTCATTACATTTTAATTTAGCTTCGCTGTTGTTGTGTTTTAAAAGGTTTTCCGATTTGAAAGGAATGTGAATATAATGAAATTACCCTTAAATATTAACAGCATCAGAAGCTGAATTTATTTTCTCACCAAGCTTTATGGCTACGTAGTTCATCGATATATTACACTGCGTAACACAGTATTTGCCCCTGGGTAGTAAGTGACATATCCTTAATAATGCATGCCTTAAAAGTATTGAAAATGCCTCGAAGTCTCCAAAAATGATCACAAAAGATTTAATTTTTGAAATTTAAGAATGTATACTATAAATTACTTTTAAGAACCAGACTCCAAGTATATCACTGACCTGATTACAAAAAGTGCGTGAAAAAATAATATCCTTTTTCAGTGTTTTTGAAGTAATTACAATTATTTTTGTAGTAAATAATACTTACCACTAAGGAAAGAAAAATAAACAATAATATGTTAAATGGTTTTATAAATGAATTGATAAGGAATAAGAAGTCGGATTCTTTTGATTTCCGTTGTTTAACCACTTAATATATCAAGGTGTTTAAAAGCTTTTAAGGTAAACTTGCCTAATTCTTACCAGTTAAGAATTCATGCTTATGGAGACGTTCTCAGTCGACGTCATCAGCGTGTTGACGCAAGGGATTGTGGGATACTGAGGTGAAAACAAACAGCCGTTCTGCATTCGTTTTGCCACTCTCCACAGTTTCCGATTTTATTTTCTGCTTTTATATTAGTAATGCACTTAGCAAACATACCAGTCCACGAAGCTTTTATCTTCTATACATATTTTTTTATTTTAATGAATATTTTTCAAGTACATCATGTTTTTGTAAAATTTCAGAAAATTCGTCGTATGTATAATTCAGATTTGCTTTCACTGACACGACTGCTGAAAGTGTTTCAATATTTATTTTAGATTTATCACTGCTTCAAAAACCATTAATGACGGTAAACACCCATTCGACAGTGGATTTTTACGGCCAGACATATTCCAATAATAGTTTTAAATTTACAATTTACCGAGGGAGTATGCTGTGTTTGAAAAAGTTTAAATATTTCCACCACTGCATATATGTGTCGATTTTGGTTTCTTTCCATTTATTAATTTTATATAATCTAAACAATTTATATAAAAACATTTAGCCCTGCACCCTGGGTTTTCCTCTTCAGCTTTGTTGATTTTTTTGAATTAACATCAACGCAACGAAGTAACTTTCAAATCTTAAAAAGTGACTTTTCAGAGTTGTTGTAAGCAATTTTAACTTGTGGATGGTGCAATTTCTTCAACATTTTTAATGAAATATAATTACTTGGCTGTAAACAAAATAAATTGAAATTTCAATTGAAAATGTGGAATGGAACATTCGCACAGATCTCCCACTTTATCATGGAAATAAAAAATAAAAAAAGGAAAATTTTTTTGCAACGGTTTGGGGGAGTTTAATTTATTTATTTATTTTTATTTTCTTTTAAAAACCTTTATAATTCAAAATTGGCTCATCAGAGACAAACAATTTATTTACCAAAGATATTCGATTCTGAGAGGAATCCGTTCATGTCGAATTTATTGACTTTGGCTTGATGGAATGTATCAGTTATGTCTTAATTATTAGAAAAAAAAACAAAACAAACAAGTATCTCTAAAAAAGTTTTAACCGAATTTAATGAAAAATAGCTGTCATCTTTCAGCAAGGTTTAAAATTAAGAAAAAGAAAATTTAATTAATTTGGTTACTCTTAGTAAAGAGCAACTACTGTCCGGGACTCAAGAGAAGACCTCTGAATTGTACAATTCCACCACTACACGGCAGAAACGTTTGGGTGAGTTTAAAGCACTAGATAATACTTATTATCTAGTGTATTATCTAGTGCTTTAGGTGAGTTTATTTCTAAAAAGGTTGGATAGGGATATTGCAATTGTTGTTTAAACCACGCGCTCAAAAAAACCCAAAAAAAACCGCAGACACGAGGAGAAACAACATGCGACGCAGAGGAAAAATATGCAATATCTCTATCCAACCTTTTTAGAAATGAACTCACACAAACGTTTCTGCCGTGTAGAGGTGGAATTGTGCAACTCAGAAGTCTTCTCTTGAGTCCCGGACAGTATCAGCACCGTTGCGTCTCGTACGCAGATCTTGATGGTGGTCGCTTCTGCCGCAGATCTTGATGGTGGTCTCTTCATTCATCTCTGATATCGCGACTCTAAAAAATGACCTGAAATCCCTTCTCCTTATTAAAATCCCGCTACTAAGCCATTTTTTTAACATTTTAATTTAATACTGTAACTTATTTTACTTATTAGAAGCTTTAGCAAAAAGCTACTTATAAGAATGCGCCCTTGGTCTGTACGTTTATCCGGCCGTCCGTCCGTCCGCCGTTTGCACGATTCTGAAAACTTTTTAAAATTCTGTTTTCAGAACTATGACCATCAAAGTCTTAGCTTGACCGTATCAACTTTTCAGAATTTTTCGTGGATCCTTTCAAGTCGAATTCACATGCTAAAACAGTGACTGTAAAGAATAACAAGATAATGGCATGTCATATAACAATCGATTTGTCCAGAATGAATATATTGTTACTTTCTGTTCATCTTTTAGCGGAAGAATGGAGCTAGTTATTGGTTTTATTTTGTCCGTCCGTCCCCTTCATAATTTCTATATTTTTTGAGGTATGTCACATGTATTAATACTATATTTAGGAGTAGCGCAGTGGAAATTTTAATAACATGCAACAGCACACAAAATTGAATTAAATAAAATAAGAAGTTTATTAACATAACACAATATTGCTGAAATAGTGAGGAACCAAACGGGAACCTCCAAGCAACAATAAAATTTTATGAAAAACGCTTCACAAAATTACCATAAAAAAAATAATGAATAATGTATGGTACCAATAAATTAAATTTAACGTGCACCTACGTGCAATGTAGAACTAAGCTTAACGAACAAGCTTACTAATTACAACTAAGATTCAAGGAACCCTTATCTTACTAATAAATTATGTCGTAGGCCTACCCGCAGGTCCTTGCATTATAAATCAGCTAGTAACCTAACTAAAGCTTACAAGCTAAACCAAAGCAAATGACAGTTAACATAGTAATGATCAAAAAGTGTAATTACCCAATTCACCTAAAAGCAAATTACAATCAAGGCTCTAACATAAGCCTTTACAAATAGAATTAAGCTTGTAACCTATCTAAAGCTCACAAGCTATACAATTGAACACGGCAATTGATGTCTAAACGGTAATTACGAAAATCACCTAAAAGCAAATTACTACAAAGGCTCTAACGTAGCCTTTACAATTATCATAAAGTCAATTAACCTAAAACAAAACTAAAGAGCTAAACGAAAGCACACAAAGCTACAAGAATTAATGACTCCAATGATAGATACAATATAATTAAATACCAGGCAGCCGAGCCGCTTAACTTAATAGCTTAAGTCTAATAACTCAAAACGTTTTATAGCTTAAAACAAAACATTGGACATAAGCTAAAAAGACATACAGCAAGTTAACTGGGTCGGCCTTAAAAACAAATGATATAAGGTCAACCTTTCCAGCTAATAAAAAATTAATAAAATACAAATACAGCAAATAATACCTATAACTAAATGCATGTATAGAGACACAAAGAAAATGCACCTAACCTACAAAAACAGGTTAAACAAAATTTAGTGTCGTACATACGAGCAAACAAAAGCTCGTAACGGCGCACTCGCGAAATTTCACAGTCCAACCAAATAGGAACAAGAATTTGACGAGTAACTTTTAAATGCAAAAGTCACAATTGGAAAAAGTTCTAAGTCCGGTTAAGTCCAATTATAACAAGAAATACTAATGTAAAATATTCCAAACGGTTTACATTTTAATAGATAATATTTTCACACAATATTTGACATGAGGTCACAAACGAAACTTGTGAAAACCTTTAGACACAAAAATAATAATTTAATGAAGAACTTATATGATGACCAAAGAGCACCATTAAAAAGTATTCAGGTTATGTAACTGTAGAATCACACATCACAGCACTACAAAAACCAATTGCGCACAATCCTCCTAGGATTGTAAAAAGACAAAGCCGAAGTCACTCCCGTAATACGCCGACATGCCTCCAGGCCAATACCCACGCACTTGCGTGTTATACTGCAATTTTCGGCGACTTAGCTCGGGAAAAGTACTTCGGACTATATCGGCCCTAAGGCCTATGGAAAAAGATACACTCACCAACGAACATAGCAGATGGGCGGCCGTAACATGTACTGCGTAGTTCAACGTGGATTCACCTCTATTCACCTGCGAAGGCATGCAATTTGTTGCGTATACAATCTCCGCCAGAGATGCTTCTCGGCACGGCCAGGAATCCAACGACGAGACACTCGCCGCCTCCGTAGTCGTCTCCGTCGAAAGCATACGAGAACGAGCCTTTCTCTCCGGCGCCGACAATTCCAGGCCTACTCTAGGGCCTCCGTCGCTCTCTGCCAGGAGTTTCTTTTTGCTCCGTCCTCGCTCGGTGGACGCTAACTTCCTTCTATCGTTCCGCCCGTGATCTCTCCTCGAGCTCACCGACGAAAAGCCTGCTGCTCCCCGATTGGCTGGTGCGTCATGATGCTCCTCATGACGACGTCGAGTACGATTTCGCCTACGTTGAGAGTTGACAAATACCCTGGAGCGCAGACGATCTTCTATGCCCACGGAATCATTAAAATTCCGTGACAAGGTAGAAGGTTGAAATTCGGAATGTACCTTACAATGGGCATATCCACCTTTATTATTTAGTTTGGGTTTGATTGGTGCACTGGGGTCGGAATTACGGGGGTGGGATTCAGAGAGGACAAAAAATCTGTGCTATTTGGGTACGTAAAGGAGTGAAATTCAGTATACAGATTCTTCTAGGCCAGATCTACATTACTATGAAGTTTAGGCCCAATTGTTCAAGTGGGGTCGGAATTGCGGGGGTGGCAGTCACTTGGTCGTTAGAACTATGGAAATATATGGCATGTGATATGTCATTCGATCGGAAATGATGAGAAAGGAAAGAAGATACAGCTTTTTTACATTTTCTACACACTACGTCCGAGAAAATCAATTCTTTGATTAAAAAATTTCGGGGGAAGTAAAAAGTGCAGATAAAGGGGTAAAAATAGATGACCACAGGGTTTGCTACTTGCCTTACCCTACTCAGGGGGAGTAATTTCTTGTTAACAAATGTACAAATGTATTTCTGCTTCACTGCTAAAGCTCCTCCTTGGAATGTTTACAAGATCTTATTTATTTTTTTATTGTTTGTATTGTATTTCTATTCGTTTTTTCCTTCCGGGGACCTAACTTGCCGGCCTTTGGCCATACCGGCCCCAGACAGGATTTCTTTGTACCATCTAACAAATAAATAAATAAATAAATTTAAACAAATTTACAAAAAAATCTATTTATAAATTTTTATAATAGTCATTTCCAGCATTGTGATTATATGCTAATTTTTATAGTTTGGTAATTTTATGAAATTGAAATGTTAATATAAATACAAAAAAAATAAAATACCGCAAGGATTATCCCTCAACAAGCAGAAGCCCAACACGGGGTGCTTAGTGAAAGACAAATACGTGTACAAATATCAATTTCATCCATTTTCAAACCCGAGACTTGCTATCTCGAGACAGACAAGATTTAAGTCTCAGCGCTCTCAACCACCAGGCAGCTAATATGGACTCCTTTGTTTTTGGAAGTTTTGTTATCTGCGTAGTAGCTGTATTTGACAGGTGAATATCGATATTAACAGAAGCTGTAAATACTGGTATTACAATAATGAGTGCATTTAAATAGTTGGGTTTTTTCGTATCTAGCCTTGGCCAAAAGTACTGAGCAAGTACAAATTTTGTACGTGCGCAATAAATATTTAAATATTAACTTTTCGGTATCTAAACAGATTTAAGAACAATGATCCACCCAGTTGTCAGCAATAAAACATCTTGTGCAGTAAAGTTCATCTTTTTAATTTTCGTTCATTGTATACACATGCAGTGATCTGGTGCGATTTTGATATTTTAGCGTGTTATTATCATTGATTTTAATACAATATACCTAAAAGACAGACATTGAAACTCCCTAATAACCTGAAAATTTCATGAGTGCTCAATGCTTTTGGCCATGGCTATGAATGATGTTACGGATCCCCTAAAGTGGGTTTCTTGGATTCCAAGATCATTAGGCTGTTCCAGGATTTCAATTGATAAGGCTGGTTTCACAAATTAATATAAAGGAAGCATTCATTTACTTGGTTTGTCTGAAAAAAAAAACAAAAACAAACTAAACGAACTTATGATTTTAATCTTTTTTTCCATCAAAAATTTTAACAAATCAGTCAATAATTTATCCGCCTTCATTGTTTACGACTTTTGCCTACGTTCCGTTACCTTCTCAATGACTCGACGGTGAAACCACCGGTTTTGACATGTTTTCATCTCCACAACATTCAACGAAACCCTGGTAGATTGTTAGACCGTAAAAAAGTGATTATCTGAACTCGCTAGATCAGAAAATACGGTGGATGCGGCAGGACTTTCCAATCCGTGTGGATTACCATTTTTGATCGGAGGGGAGATGAGTTGTGATCGTGTTGAAGAATGACCCCATATGGTTCAGATGGATTGTCTCGTTCAGCTGTGTTGTTGTTTTCAACATTTCCTAGTGCACCTTTCTAAGCCCTCCAAACGCGGAGAGTCTGTGAGGTCGAATTTCTCTTCCTTGAAGCGTAAAAATCTTTCTGTGTAGTTTTTTTTAATAACAGCGTCTTCTCTTTAAACAGCATAAATGTCTCGAACAGCTTTGGAACCTTGGTTAGAAGCGAAGAGAAGCAGGTGTCAAAAATCTCATTTTTATCTACTTGGCACTCCATCACCATATAGCGAAAATAGAGTTAAATTTGACAGAGCATAATGATTCATTATTTCAGAGCATTTTTAATATATCTATTACACTCATTTGAAATATTGAGATTGAACATATTTCGGTATATATGTGTATTTTTGTGTATACCAAGGCTCATACTAATTCAGGATTCGGTAATACTTACAGAAAATAACGATAAAACTTAACGAAATGTTAACGTACTAGCAACATAAACTTTCATTATAATTTCTTCTGCAAATTTCGAGTTATCCCTTGCTAAAAAATTGGTTATCCGGATAACCAACTTTTTAGCGACGGATAACTCGGAATTTGCATAAGAAATTATACTAAAATTAAAGGCTGCTAGTGCGTTCATATTTCGTTACGTTTTATCTTTATTTTTCGTAAGTATTAACGAATCCTGAATTAGTCTAAGCCGTGATAAACTAAAATACACATATAACCATTTCTTTGAAATATTGACATTCGTTTGGAAAATTAAAACGTGTCTGCTATTATTTTATACAATCATTTCTAGTTATCCATTCTCATTCAAGTCGGGAGGCAAAATTATGATCATTTATGATTAAATGTATTATAAGAATACGCTTAAGCTCTTAGAACTAAATATACTTTTCATGTTGAATTAATTGATTTCGATGATGGTGCAGCGTTCAGAATTCATTTAGGTTATTACTTAAAGATTTTCTCTACGTGTTGCTGAATGCCGATTTCTTTTAATATTAAATTATATTTTGTGGGTTTATTTGTTCCAAAACTTTCGATTCGTTAAAACCTTGCCTGAGTCTTCGGGCGAAAGAGAACAAACAGATAAGTCACATCCTGTCTTCGTTTCCCGGATGTCGAGTCTTAAAAGTTTGGTTCTAGGTAAGTCACGAATCGATTGTGACTTAAAGATGTTGAATGTTTAAGTTCATAACGAAATTATTAGGTCTCGTTAAATATTAAACGAACGCACATAAGGAGAAAGAAAGAGAGAGTGTAAGAGAGAGAGAGAGAGAGAGAGAGAGAGAGAGAGAGAGAGAGAGAGACAGACAGACATTGTTCGGCAAATCTAAACGACATTTGGCGAACATTTTTAATCTTTATCGACCGAGCTCGAAAATGGCTTTTCTCTCTTTTTCCTTTTTCCGATTCGTTAAAAACTCATGAGCCCTTCTCCTCCTCCGACTTTTATCCTTAAAGGTCCCCTGAAGGGAAGGAGTTAACTCGCCTTGCCCTTGTCCTAGTTTGTATTCCACGCGTCTGGAGAATTTCGAGTTTTTTGCTAGCCTACGCCCGCCCGAAGGACCTTCTCACACCGACACGTTTTAATATTAAAAAGGAAAAGCAAGCCACCTTCCCCTCCATTTTCAACCGCACATACATAAAAAAAAATATTTGTAAATTCGAATTAAAAAAACTAAATATAGCGAAACAGTATTTGGGTAAATATCACAAGAACGATTTGGTTTACATATTAAAATATTTCCTATACAAATTCGTGAGAAGTTTTTAAATTGAATATTTTGAAATGTAATTCATTCTAACAATGGAGAGATTTTAAATGCAAACTATAAGGTGTGATTAAGCTATGCAAACAATGTAAATTTAACTGTTTGAAATAGCTTATGACACTAATACGCCAAAACATTCGTGCCAAATCTGAATGTGATCTCCATAAAGCTAACATTGCTTGGGATTGAGCCAAGAAACGTTACTCATCGCTGGCTTATCATGTCACATATTTGTTATTGTTCAGATCAATTTACAAATGATTCACAGTGTAATTTCACTTATTAAATTTTGTTCTGGCGCCATATAAACATATTCTTTAATGTGTACGGAAATCGAAAGATTATGTGAATGAGAATGTTTGGTAATAAAAATTAGGCCTTGACATATATTAATCAAGATTTTCGTTTTCTTAATTAGCATTAAATATGCAAATTATTTAAATAAGATTCAAAATTAAGATCCAGAAATATAGAAACTTGAATGCATTCGCATATTAAGTTTACATGAAATTTCAATCTTATTTAAAAAATTTGTTTTTTTTTTAAATTTTCATTTAAATAAAATATACAGAAAATTATGAACTATCCTATTCGTATTTAAATTTTATTTATGTCTGCAGTAATCGTGTTGGTCTACGTCATTTAATGATTTATGGATAGGTTTTTACATTTGATTTCTGCTTCTCCTTGATTCCTATCACGTTCTTGATCTGACAAATATGGGTCACACGAGGCGGTAAAACATAGGTAATATCCGATGGATGGTGAACCACTCTGCTCGGATATTATTATTATGTTATGAGCAGACTGGTTTTACCAGCGTTTATTGCATTTCGTTTCAGCCTTGAACTTACGGAAGTGAAAGTGTTGTCTGGTTTCTTGTCTTAATTTATATTTTTATTTAAAGTATTTGTACGTCTCATTTTTCTCTTGCAAAGTAAAGAGGAAGAAGAGGGATCGTGCGGAGAATGCGTAATTTAAATTTTGAATTTTTTTTAAGACACATTAAAATCCAATGTTTCAGAATTTATTTTTTTGGCTTGTTTGTCTATAGCGTAAAAAAAGGAACTTGATCTTGAATACGTTATCATTTCTTTATTTTTTCCATTGCGTTTGTTAATGTCAATTGCAACAGCAATGTCTTTAATTATATGAATTTATCAGTTTTTGTTATTTGATCATTTTTATGAATCTGACTTTAAGCTGTGCCCAAAATTTGTCCCATTCTGACACATTTCCATTAAATTTTCTAAGTCTATGCGCGGTAAACGTACATGAGGAAATATAGGTAATTGATTGCTTACTTGATCAGATTGTTTACCAGATTTCGGCACAAACTACTTGCGAATCCATTCTAGTTTCCATATTTCCATAAGTTCAAAGATAAACAATCCATTAAGTTCAAAGATAAACAACTCTCGCCGCTATCGCTAAAGTTCTTTTTGCCGTGCAGTGCAAAGCATTCACAACGAGTGCGCGCGTATTTTAAAATAAATCGCATGTTTCTATCTGTTCCAGTCCTGAGAAAAAAAATCGGAGTTGTTATAACTTGAATGCACCTCGTATTATACCTGTTAACTATTTATCAATAACTGAAACTGAAACTCTAAACTATCGTATCGCTGCATTTCAAGCTCTATGGCAGCGCCATCTTGATATGCACTAAACGTTCTGCTTCTACCTAGGGTATTTGATGCGCGCACGAACCTGGTAGTGGGTGCACTTGCAGATTCCATGACGAATGCGTTAGTGTACGATGTCGAACGCGCCCTATAATTGTGATCCATGATGGCTTAACACAAAGAGAACAAAGTAGGACAAAGACATTCAAAAACCAAGAGTAAAAGTGCTTAAACGAAATTAAAAGTTCTAAAAAGAAATTGAAATTGAAAGTTCTTAACTAAACAACTCGTTGACCGAGAGCGCTGGGATGCTAGTTTCAGTGCTCTCGAGATTCCCGAGTCGCGAGTTCGAATATCCCCTGGGCATGCAAGTTTGTTTATATTGTGTGAATGCAAACAGTCAATCTGATATTTTGAATACCGCAAAGGCTGAAATAAATAAATAAATAAATTTCTTAAAGGTAAACTCCACACTCAAAACAACTTTTTTTAAAAAGAAAGACGAAGGTCTCAATAATGACGTAGCATGTATAAAAATTTTCAATTCGAACTCAAAATTAATAAAATATATAAAAAACTTTCATTTTTTCCCTCCCTCTGCGATCGATACTGGCGCCATGTTTCGGCAACTGTTACGTCACAAGTTGCGAAGAAGTGCGAAGGAGTTTCGAAATCGTGACGTCACACATTGGACGCTATCGGTTAGTTTTCAGTTGGGCATCGCAATGAACTATGAATATGAAAAAGACCGATAGTGACGACTGCAATTTTGATAACAGTGACACCGATATACAAAGGGCCGTTAGCAGAATAAATGCAACTGCAACTTCTGCGATATACAGCCCTATGCATCAAATCGTGAAACGGGATCTTCTGCTTGGCGCGTCGGCGTGTGCACATAAGGGCGGCGTGTGCCCTATACAACAGATAAGCCTACCTCCTTCCTTCGGCGTTTAGCGCATGCTGTTGTGGTCGTTGTTCTTGAAGAACGCCAGGCCCGTTTAGAGTTGGAAGAGCATCTAGTTCCACCTTATACGTGATCTAGTTCAGCGAATTTCTTGTTTGAATTGATACTGAATTTAAAACGGCGGATGCGTAGACAAAGCAAGACGCTTCAAAATGAACTGAACACAAGATGCTGTTTGGAGTTGGATACCAGTTCCCTCGCTGTCAAAAACTAATCCTTTGTTTTTTAATCGATTCTGATTGTAGAAATTCTATGAAACGTGAAATTTTTATCCGATTGTCCATTTACATATCCAAACAGAGAACAAATTGAAGGCATTCCGACATAAAGCAGGTTAGCAAAATCTTACGATATGTATCGAAAGCGACTAGAATCTCGGCGACGATTTTAGATTTTTCGAGGCATTTTTCTTAATAAAATATTAGGAAAAAATCGAAAAATTTTGAATGATATATATTCTATTAACCTAGATTAATATTATGGTGCAAAAAAAATAAAGTCGATTTTTTCCGTGCAGTTTACCTTTAACTAAGCTCATCAAATCCCTAAATTTCTTCCTTAATTTTGCCACTTTGTAACTTGGATGTATAAAATTGTTAAAACCGTAGAATCTGGTCTTATCAGTTTATTTTATACAGCTCCCATTGGGAGTTCCGAATATTAAACTGGTTTATAGAATTTATGGGATTCTCTCCACTCCTATTGCCTCGTTATTTTCCATTTATCTCTTTTACAGAGAAAGAAGATAAAAATAATTTAAAAAATAATTTTGACTCTAAAGCAGTTGATCGATTTGGGCCACCGGCAAACTCGGGCAGTTTTGTTTTGTTTTTTTTCCCTTTGTTATCGAAGGTGAAAACAGAATTCGAAAGTTCGCGCAAGCGTTCAAACACTGGAATACCAAAGGACAGACTGGAAACTAAGTACCTCTCCGTACGAATACACGTGATATTGTAAGAACAAAGATTGTTATGAAAAGATACCTGAACAAAATATGGGTTATCCCCGTGTAACATAGTTCAGAACATAGTTCAATGCCTTTATAAAAAATCAATCAAATTATTATTTTTGCTAAACATTGTAGCCAGTTTATAACGAATGTCCGCGACATCGCTGCTAGTAAAATAAACTCGATTCCTCAATGAAAGTCTTAGAAGGAAACTTGGAAGAAAACTTTAGAGTTGACAGTAGAAAAGGAGAAACGAGTTCACCGCTAAATAAATTTTATAACAGGATAAAAACTTTATTTCGAAATTGTGTAAGAGTAGAAGAGCTCATAAAGAGGGAGAGAAAGAAAGATGAAGTGTACAGAATAGATACAAAAATGAGCCCCCACCCCCTTTTATTTTCGTAAGCGAAGCAGATTTGTCAATTTTGAAAAATCCAATGAATTGGAAGTTGTGGGTGACCTATCCCATGATGCACTTTTTATACAAATTAGGACACATTCAAATCCTATCTTAAAAACCGTAACAGATGCACGAAAACTTCCAATTGAAGACTTGCTCCGCATGGAATTCCGAACAAAACAAAAAAAAAAATTTCCAAAATCCGATGAACGGATCACCAACAATCCAAAGCAGAAGATCATGTTGACCATTTCAGGAACAGTGGAGCTTGCCATCCTGGAATTGTTCTGTCTTCTGTATGCTGACACATGCCTTTTATTTGCTTTTCCTCATGAACGTGAATGTTATTTTGGTAATTTTTGGTAATTTCTTGGTAAATGTCTTTGTGAAGTGCTTAGGGAGGTAACTAATAAATTCAACATGTGATTCATCGAAATTGACATATCTGCTTCAGTTAAGAAAATAAAAGGGGGGGGGCTCGTTTTTGTATCCACCCTGTATAACTTGATCATTTTCCTTTTGCAACTTCTTGGTGGCCGAATCACTTATAACCATAAAACAATCGAAAACCAGCCAATTTCTCAAGGAAATCGTGTTGCCTTATAAGTAATCAATATATAATCGATTGCATCTTATGAAACCTCGTAGTCATGGACAGCTTTTCTCCTAATAAATTGTGTGATATTTTAATTCCATGAGATTCTATATTTCTACTTTATTAACGAGCTAATTAAAAATACAGTATTTTTAATTGGAATACTAAGAATAATAAATACTATATAGCCTAAGAGGACCTATTCGGTAAATCCAAATCGTATATTCAAATGGATAGATATCCAGAAAAAGTTCATAGATATGGTCACTAGAGTTCCTTTACCGCCATTTTTTGATCTTACCATTTAGCGATCTTTATTCATAATGGAGAAATTGTTCAAGTATCCCTCAAGAATGAGCTTATTCTTTTATTTTATTCTTTTATTTAATGTAATCCAATACGTCCATCCAAGGCCTGTATGGCTTAAGGACGACGAGTTGGATCCCTGGATGAACCTGGACTGCTGTATGATGGTCGCAGCAGCCGGGGATGGGGGGGGGGGGAGATCGTGTGCCTGATGGTGCTTAACTTCACTGAAGTTGTGTGCTCAGTTGAAGGCCCACCAGGCCACGGCCTCCCCCCATTTAGTTCAAATTAATTTTAATTAAAACATTTGGTTCTTCTAAATTATTGCTCCCTTTGCTTCTCAAAATACAATTTAAACACATCAAATTAAGTTACGTGAATGAAAAGTGCCAGTCCCTTGTGCGCAGTCGCAACTACGACATTTCTACTGAAAGTATAGGTGATTTTCCACACCAAATGACAATTTTTTCCATTAAAAATAATGGATTGTTCTTCCTAAAAATGTAGAACCAATGTGTAACTAGGGATTTTAATGCTGAGCTGTAAAGTACACGACAATATTCAGACATTACCTTCAAATTTTAATTGTGCGGATAGGTAAGTTACATCTCTAGAACAGAAACGCAAAATGCGAGTACGTTTTTATTAAATTTCTAATACCTATCGAAATACGCCTTCAAAAACATTCTACGATCACGAGGCATGCTTTCAAAATTTCTGCGTTTAACTTAAACCGGGAAAGTTAAAAGGTACAAAATCCATTTTCCATACGTTTTAAATTATGAATTCATTTTTACTTGTGAAATGGCATACGGCATAAAAGTAAATAATTATGTCGGCTTTAAGGGAAAATATTTAATCTAACCTTTGTGAAAAGAGCTAACGCGCCCGTTTTTAGTTTTGAAAATGTCTTTAAAGATGTATATTTAAATAAAATGAATTTTTAATCACTTAATGAAGAACACAATTTCTTCTCTAAACTTATTTTTGGAGCATAAATTCATTCATCAAAAAATTTTCTTTTATCCTTGTTTTAAAAGAAATCATATCAACCCAGACAGAACTCAATTTTTGCGCTTCACGTATGCCGTTAAAATAGTAATATTTAAAGTATTTTTCTATTACAAATAGACCTGATTTGTTAAAAATGTTTTTGTGAGCGGTATTCTAGCTAATGAGCATTTCAGTTGTGATTTTATAAGCCGCCAATTTCTCTTTCGACCGAAATGGTCCTTCATATTCATTAACGCCAAATAGAAAGAGTGCGAAGAGGCCAATAAATAGAGGCTTTTCTTGACTAATAAACCGCTTGACTTTCTCATCCTTTAAAAGAGAGAGCATTCTTATCTTTGCATAGCCTTCAGTCACTTTGATCCTCTGCTCACTTCATATGCAAATATTATCTGGCAGAAATATATTTTGTGGTCGAAATATACAAATTTTGTTTTAAAGGGCATTTGGAGGTCGTAGATGTCAATAGATTGGGGATCGGTCAGAATATTATATTTGTACATAACACACGGTTTATATCAAATGACAGGGCTTGTCAGATGTTATGATGGTTAAAGCTAACAAGCACGAAGTTAATCAAGACAACATTTATGAGCACTAGTTCTGGCTTTGGAGGATATTGATTGAAAAATAATGCACTGCTGTCATCTATGTCACTTATTGCCATAATAATCACGCTTTTGTCTGCCAATTTCTTTTGCTCGGTATAGGCAAGATCGGTATAGGCATAATCGTAAAGAACGAGGTGATTATTCTTGCGACTATTTAATATAGAATATATAAATATATAATATAAATCATAAAGAATATATATAATTCAAGCGACTATTTAATATAGAAAAGGGAGTTCAGTTTATTCTTCTTTATTTTATACAATTTTGGCATTTCTTTTATATCGTTGCTCTTTGGTTAACCTGCTTCCGTAGCATATTCCTAGTCTCAGTTGCACACGTGAATCGTACCAGGTGATTCAGTCAATTTCTGACCATTTCACTCGAATGAAGTGCATTAGGGATAAACAATTGAAAGAATGTGAGCGCCATATCGAATTTC
The DNA here is from genome assembly GCA_023313115.1 of Rhysida immarginata. Lineage (NCBI taxonomy): Eukaryota > Metazoa > Arthropoda > Chilopoda > Scolopendromorpha > Scolopendridae > Rhysida > Rhysida immarginata. The sequence continues at coordinate 4,318,547 of JAHWFO010006931.1, forward strand.
TAAATAGTTGGAGTTTGTATTGTTGCATGAAAATCGTATTGTTGAAAAATGTCGCCCGCTTTATCAACAGAGCAGAAATGCAGGGTTGTCGAATGGTATTTCGAGACAAAATCACCTGTAACCATGCAAAGAAAGTTCCGGAAGGAATATAAGTGTCGAGACGCACCAGGCAGGCAAGCAATCATCGATTTTGTCAAGCAATTTCGTGCCACTGGATGTGTTAAAGGCAAGAAAAAAGGCGGGAGCGAAGCTCGTGTTCGAACGGCCGAAGTTATCGAAAATATTCGCACAAGGTTGGTCGATTCCCCTACCAAAAAATCTGTTCGCCGCCTATCCATTGAAGAAGGGCTGTCGTATACCACGACTTGGCGAATTTTGAGAAAGGATTTACACCTGTTCCCGTATAAGATCCGTGTTTATCAGGAGTTAACAGACACTGGAAGACAGAAGCGACAACAATTTGCGATGGAGTTTGGAGCAGAAATGGAAGCCAATCAGGACATTGTGGACAACCTGTGGGTGTCAGATGAGGCCTTCTTCCATCTGTCAGGTGACGTTAATAAACACAACGTTCTTTTTCGGGGTTCCCAGCACCCTCATGAGATCCATAAGTCACCTCTTCATCCACGAAAGGTTATGGCTTGGTGCGCGATTTCCAAAAGAGGCATCATTGATCCGTTCTTTTTAGAGGGCACCGTAACGTCACAGGCTTACCTTAACATGTTGGAAACCTTCTTCATCCCCGAGCTGCGAAGGAGGCGTATACCGCTTCGACATCAATGGTTTCAATAGGATGGGGCTAGGCCTCACACCACTAATTAAGTGCTAGACTTACTCAACAGAAATTCGGAAATCGTGTCATTTTTCAAACAGGTTTCCAGATCGATTCGGGGGTGGCTTTCTTTGGCCCCCTACGAGTCCCGACCTAAACCCATGTGATTTTTATCTCTGGGGGTTCCTTAAAGACAGTGTGTTCACTACAGCACCAAGAACCCTAAACCAGCTGCGACAAAGCATCGTCGACTGTTGCACCCTTGTGGATGCAGAAAGCCTGGATAGAGTTATGAACAACTTCACCATTCGGCTGCGAGCAGTTCAAAACGTTCGTGGTGGCCACATTGAGCATATCATCAAGACTTTTCCACGGGAATAAAAACTCCGAACTGCCTAAAATATCATACTGAAATGCTAAGTTTATAAACATTAATGGGTCAATAAATCATAGTACTGAAATGGTCAGAAATTGACTGAATCACCCTGTACAATACTTTTATGCATTGCTTTCAAAATACCTTCGTAAAAAGCACACACAATGTCAATCATTCTCCCTGTTCGTTATCTAAGGAGGCCATCAGAAAATTAAACGTTTTCACGGCCAACTGAGAAATGTACAGGTCTTATGTTTCAAACCTTATTTTTAATTCATTAACAGATGCAAAAGGGGAAAGGTAATTTCCGAACACATTCCGGCATTGTTTAAATATACCTAATGGATCCTAGGAATATACTTCCTTCCTTTATTCCTTTCTAAATTTTACCTTTCTACGAATATTAAAAATACAGAGTGATTATGAAATTCTTTAATCCATATTTCCTATTATATTTCTTGAACAAAAAAGAAAGATACCAATGCAAAAATTAGCTTCTATTTTTTTCATTCTATGCATTGCATCGTGATTTACAATAAATATTGAGAACCGTTCTAGCACAACCTTTCTCTACTCGACGACAGCTATTTGCAGCAACACGTTTCCACATCTTGATGAGGATGGATGCAGTGATGCTGTCCTTTACTGTGTTAGTCTTTGGATCGTTTTCGTATACATGTTCTTTGAGATTGGCATAGTCTGTAAACCCTACCTGTTTATCTGAATTTCTGAAATAATGGCCGTATTCACCACCTCGAGTTAAAAGTGGGAGTTGGGCAACTCAGAGTTGAAACTTAACATGTGACTCTCGTTATCCAATCGAAAAACGTGCAATGCCATTTCTAGTTATAACTCTAATCCTTACTCTCAGATTAACTCCCGATGGTGAATGTGGTCATAAATGGTGTATTGTGACTTATTCGGCACATCTCGGAATGTAAACTGTTTTCTGAAGGAATTTATCTTCAACTAACATTGCACAATGAATACCTTTTGCTGTACATTCCATGTTGATTACTCCAAATGAATTTTCTACAGCGTGAGTTTCAGATTGGTATCTTTATACCTACGGAAGATGTAAATGAAAACATAGGCTGTTACCCTATAGCATCTTTGATATCATACACAACTTAGAACTTCAGTTTATAACGCTTAAAGAATGTGGGATAAAAATTTTAAAAATTAAGGGCAAATTCGCAACCCGAAATCGAAAAAAGGGACCACGACTTACAAGAAGTCGGATTCAAAATACAGACAAGGACAGCAGTTGTTATATTTCGAAGTCAATTTGATGGCAAACGTCCTAAATAGTTCTGAAAAATATAGCAAGAAGGCAGGAGTTTAGTGACGTAGCTGAAGGCTCGTTCACCCAGGGCAGTTCTTCATTTTATCCCCCCTCCGCCTCGAATAACAAAAACTAAATTGCTAATGCGGGGGTGAAAAGTAAAATCTGTGAACAATATAGGATATCGTGTTTCTTTCCGAAATGAAAACTATAGCATATAACTACAACATTCAAGAAAGTCAGTAGCGTAGTTAGAGGTTATGTCCCAAAGGACGGTCCTTCGGTTTGCCTCCCCCCCTCCCCTCCAGATAACCAAATAATATCCATAAGACAAAACTGTAAAAGGAGAATTATTCTGTCCCGAAAGAAAAACAATTTTTTTTTCAATGAAGTAGGCCAAAAAATGTCGTTTCTTAAAAGTGCCATCCGGGTCCAACCAGAGACAGTCGGAGAAAAAAAAAACAGTCTTTGGGTCCAACTGACAAGTAGACTCCACGTACTCTGGCTCACTGATTTTGATAAAAAAATTCTACGAATAGCTTTCACCGATTTAACTACCCATACAAAGCCATCCAATGCACTTCTCAAAATTTTCCTAGAAAAAAAAATTCATAAAGTTTATTTCAATGAATTTTTTCCTCGGAAAATTTTGAGAAGTGCATTGAATGGATTTGCATGGATATTTAATTGGGTGAAAGCTACTCATTGAGCTATCGCGAACACGTGAAAAAAGTCCCGACTTAAAGGATAGGATGAACTCTGTTAACTAGCTACCCTGTGACTTCATGGATATCCATACAATGTAGACAGCATGGTTTTCAGCAAGTCCACGGTAGCTCCTAATTCGTGGAAATTTTCCACTTTAATAACTATATTTGATGAGTTTATCTATAGTTATTACTTTATTCCACTTTATTTATTTCATTGCTGGGGTAATCTCTCCACTTTCTCTATATTACTTAATTTCTTAGTAATAAATAAAGAAACACTCTTTAACCACATCGAATAAACAAAGAAAAATAAAAATAATATATTAAAGAGTTGTGGTTAAAGAGTATTTCTTTATTTATTACTATTACACTATCCCGTAATATTCTTTCCTTGGTTTTAAAACAACACTATCTTGTTTTTCTACCGATCTTTATGTCACTTAATTTCTTATTCAGTGCTTCTTAAATATTTTTATCTTCTCGATCCCCTTTTTCTCTAATAAAATTTATACGACTCCAAGTGTAGGTGTACAGGAATGTGTAGTAAATATACAAAATTTTTTGAGATCCACTCTTAAAGAATAAGAATTCTTGGATAAGGTAAGTTTGAAATAATGTTATTCCGTAAAGAATCGGTTCTTTTAAACTTTCTCTTAAAGAAATTTAGAATGATTTTGATGGAATTATATTTAATTAATGAACTAATTACTCCCTCACTTCTCCCTCTTAATTTCTCTCTCTCTTTTACCGCCCACTTTTCTTTTTATTTCTTTCCTTCTTTTTTTTTTTAATTCAGTGTATTTACGATTCGAAGGTACTCAGATTGAAGAGATTAGACTTCGCGCAGAAATCCAACGCGACCAGTTTTTCGTTTAAGGACAAAAACATTGCACGAAGTGGAAAACATTTTCATTCAAGTGTTTTTTAATAGCTTTAGTTTCTTGTTTTTATTTACTTGTATTTATTTGTTTATTTACTTTTGAGATAAACAAAACTATTCCGGTCCTTGTGAGATGCTTAATCGTTATTATCATGTTTTTAATTCGACGAAGGCTTTATCCTTCTTTATTCCCATTTGAAAATAAAGATAAATTAAATTATTTTGTTATGTTTTGTTTTTTATTTCAAAATAAATTTGTATATGAATGGTAAATGAGTAAGGAAAAGGAATTCATAGGAACTTTCTTAATTTACAATTTAATTAGTTTAGACGAACACGCTTTCTCGAAGCGTCAGCATCTAATCTTAATAGCAATTCACGCAAATAGGATGGGTTGGTTCATTCAGCTTGAAAGCATTGTCAAATACAGCATAGGCTTAGGATTAAACCTTTGGGCTGATGGTCTCGGAATTTTTATTTCTGTCTTGGAGACGTTCAATTCGTTCTGTTCTTTAATGAAGGTGTACTTTTGATATTCAGGAGACTAGTGAATTTCTCCTAGTATTTTTAAAAATGTATGAAAATTCAACGCGACTTTTCAAGATAAGAAAAGTTTGTTATGCAGCACTGCGGGAAAAAATATTGGACTAATTAATTTTTCTGTTTATATTAATTATGTGTAGGTAATTTTTCTTTAGAAATTAAGAGTTAATCTAGAGATTTTTTTAAAAATTGATCTTTTTTTTCAGAAAGATTTTCAAAGCTCATTTTTATATTTATATTTTAATCGGCCTAGTTGCCCAGTTCATTTCTGCAGTGATATGTGTAACATCGATCGCCTTTTTAGACACAGCCAGATTCTCATCTTCTATTGAGTTTTGGTTATGGGGGCCATCTATAACTTTTGGTGTACCATGAATTCGTAGATTATTTAACAACTTTGAAGGACCGAATAATGTTACATTGAGCAAATCAATTGCGCTGAATAGTATAAAGTACTGTTTACAAGCGGCAAGAAAACTTTGAACTACTCCTGTATATTTTTTTGTAATTCAGGATAAGAAATGTCTATTTTCCTCCTAAAACGGAGCATGTACTGCCACATTTCCCCCTTGGTTGAGAAATTCTGCACTATTTATTTCTTCATCAGAAATCAAAACATGGTGGTCCCAAAGTATGGAGAGCAAATTTTGCCAAATAGAATTTTGACTATTGAGCTCTAAACACTCCCTCTTTAATCATGGCCAGTCTGTACATTGCTGAATGTGATTATAAAAATTAATTAAAACCATTACAGGCTTTATAATTACGAGTACCCTTACACGAATATTTTTAATTCATATGACAGGCTTCAATGTCATCATATCAAATCCTTTTCATCATCATTTTCATTTTTGTAGCACATAAATGCTGTACAATGTTAATGGTGAATAAGGCTAGAAACTGCTTGACGGCGAAGATCTTGTGCGCTAACACATTATCATGCAAGAGAAAACAGCATCAGGTTCCTATATTCGAGTCTTGTTCGTATAATCCTTCCCCACTAACACTCCAAAACAGCCAAATAGGATTTTCCATTTGACTCTTTAAAACAAACAAAACTCTAGATGAGCAAAGTCACTGAAATCAAACAAATGAGCACGACATTGATTCGAATTTTTGGAGGCGAAATTTAATCGAGGGAGCGATTTCGTTCGGTACTTTAGAACGTATTGAAGGGACGTACAAGAAACATCACACATTATCAATTATTGAGTTCATGAAGTCGCGTTTATTTGATGCATTTTAATATCTTTTCCATGTTGCCTATGAACTCTTTCTTGATCTTTTGATTAATGAGTGTGCCAATAATCAAGCATAGATTCTCCATTTGCCTAAAATTTTAATAAAAACTCCGCGAACCAGAAATTTACCGACACATATTCATTTACATTCTTCCTTTTGCCTTCATGAATTCGTCCACTTCAGATTTCTTGACCGTTCATCGTCGGTCATATACTCTCGCTTTGCTTTAATACCTTCAAAACGCTAAATATTATTTACGAGACATGGCCTACAATGTATCTAACATGCTACTTTACCGGGCATTTGTATCCCATCTCGCTGTTTTATCCTGGATTTTGGCGCACTAAAACAAAAATACCCTCCAAAAAATTCAGGCCTTTCGAAATATGGGACGTCGTGTTCGGGCCTATCTGCAAGAGAATGGTGGCCATACAGTGAAGTCGTCGTTGTTCCCACATGCGCATTCAAAGCTTCTTTTCTTGGGTGTTAGTTTACTTTGATATCCTGCAAAGCGTCACCATTACAATGGCTGGATAGTTTCCGGACAGACGTCGAAAATTTAAGTTGGTAATTTAAACAGAGCCTGTCGACAAAAAAGGTTTGCCCAAACGATGATGATTATAGTATCAGAATCTGAAATTCATGCTAGTTATTTCAGACACTGTGTATATTTATTTGCATATTCATTGATCAACTCGCATTTATGCATGTAGTATATCGCAAGCACTCTCGTTATTGAAAACAATGATAAAAAGTTCAAAATGGGGTTATATTATTTTAACCCGTATTGCTAACGCCTATGATTATTTCTTAATCATATTTACTTATATAAAATTATTTATTCAAAATATGACTGACTAATTGTCCTCTTTTCAATTTTGTTGTTATCCGAGAGAAAGAACTGAATTTGGCAGTAACACGTAAAATTCATTTAATAAGGAAAGTTGTTTACAACTTCGCCGTTTACATTCACTATTGAGAGCCGTGACAAATGCTTGCTCTGCGTCGGAAGACTAGAAGCTTCTATAATGACGATGTTAGGGTTGATCATTATCATTACCACCATTGCAACTATTGACATTGAAAATTTCTGGAAGTTCCATGGGCAAAACCTCTTCGATATTAACGTTTGCAAGGTTTTGTTTATGGGCGCTTTGTTCACGTGCAATAGGAAGGGGTTCTCCTTGATGGTTATTCTCTATTCATAGGATTACGTAATCGGTGAAGGTCACGTGCACTCACTCACTTACTTATTAAACCCCTCCCCCTTTGTAAAGAAATTGTCTCATCTGTTCAGAGGGATATCAAGTTTTACTTTAAGAATTTATTAATCCTGCGAAGTCGGAGTCTGCGCTATTTGAAGCTAAACATAATGGATAATAAATATTTAAATGAAGACAAAATGTATTCATATATTTTAAAAAGTGTTTTTATCATTTTTACTTCTTTTCTGACCTCGTTAGAATATTCTTTATGATCTGCTGTTTTTCTATTTTTTTTTTGCATTACATAATTATGTGAAGTAATGTTTTATGAAAAAAAATTAAAATCTCAGGTGAAATTTAAAACTGTAACTGGAGAAAATGGTAGGACGAGAAATTAATAGTCGTCAAAAACGAACCTGCCATAAACCTGTAATTTATTTTGAATATAAAATTTACTGGAATCGGACCTATGTCTCTAGGCCATTTATTGTTGTCATAATTGTATTTCCAGGACATCTGATTGACATTTAGAAGGAAGAAATTCTTCTTAAACAAGAAAACAGGAAAGACTGAAGTGCAGTTGTAGCTACGCCTGCTTTACAAAAGAATACTGGCTTAGTCGCCCAACGAATAAATACGTGAAAAAAAATTTGTAATTTTACCCATAAATACTATCATTATTAACAAATTCATCATTTTCTTCTGCTATACGATTATATGAAACCCTTGCTTTAAGTTCTTACATGGAGTTCTTAGTTTGCAGACCAAGCTCTGAGTAATAAAACAAGTGAAGTCATTTTTAGAGTTTATTATCAGTTTAAATTTATTATTAGGAAAAAAATTTTTGTTCATCTTTTAGCACCTAAGCTCGCATCTGATTATATTCAAATATTTACTTCATGAGCCCTCGTAAAACAAAATTTCTATAGAAGATTCCAAAGAAAATATAATTTATTACTTAATAAAATATTAAATTAAAAAAATAAAAGTTTTTTTTTTTTAAATTACTTATTGTGCTTAAATCCCCTCGTGTCTGTAAAATCTGTATTAACAAAAAAATAATAACATATATTTGCAAAAAAAAATCGTAATTTATTCAGTTTTCATATAAATGAATATAACACATTGCATTTTTACAGTTACATATTAAATTTTTCTACAGTTTAACAGAATAATAAATAAAGTTTTGGATTTTTTTTAAACTACTGTATTTTTGTTCATTTAAAACATCTTAACAAAACTGGGCTTAGTCATAATTTGTATAACATACGTTGAGATGTAAATACGAAGTTAAAATCAAAATGTCTAACACAAACTTCAAACATGAATTTTCAATATCGTTACAGGATTTGCGAAGTCAGTCGTTCCGTTGCCAATTTTTTTCGAATTTTTTGATTTTGACTTCAGATTCGGTTAGAGCATCAAAAATATGTATAAAAGCTATAATAGCACAAATGTCTTATATGGCTAAAATGGCGGTTAAACATTTTGTTTCTTCGAGCCGGCCAAAATGATTACCTATCACCGTCATTTGGCCATGTTCCCGAATAGATAATACACGTGTGTGCCTTTTATAACTTTTACTCACTTTTTGATGCTCTATTCGAAAAAATTGGCAAAGGAACGACCGATTTCGCGAATACAGTAACGATGCTTTGTAATTAACATCATAGGGAAATATAGTATCACGCATTCTCATTTGCATAAAATTAAAGTCTGTTATAAGGCTAGGTTGGAATCACCTCCAAAACCTTAAGAAATATAATTTGTAATAGAATAAACGAAACTTATCTGTAGTTTTATAATCTGTCCAACGAAGATTGAACTGGGCGCATCCAATTAAACTTCCGGGGATTCAACTGTTAGGCATTGTTGGAAAGTTAAATTAATAATGTCTGACAATTGAAATTGTAAATTTGATTGGACACTCCAATCCGACTTTCGTTGGAGAATCTGTAGTTATTTCCGCGCAGGCATAGTCGACGAAAAAGACAGGCCCAGCGGTGAAAAATCACCTGACCATAGTTGGCCGAGTAACAATTTAACATTCATTGTTTCCATCTTGAATTTTAACAATGGAGGTCGGATTGTTGGTTTGCCTATTATTGTCAGGTGAATGTTTTCGCACCGGGGCTTGTCTCTTTCGTCAGCTACGCTACACCCATCATCTTATTATTAACTCATCTTTAAAACTAGTTTGGTTTGGTTTATTTGGTATTAACGTCCTTTTCAACTACTATGGCCATTTTAGGACGGCGTTATAGGGGCCGCAAATTTTGCCTCGCAAGGGTTCTTTAACGTGCAGCTGGCAAACGACTACACGGGACCAACGGCTTTACTTCCCTTCCGAAGGAAGTGCGTGATCTCAGGATTTCCCCCCTGAAAAAATCCTCGTCGTCCTCGGCCGGGATCGAACCCGCGTCCTCGGGCATCAGAGGCGATCACGCAACCACTGAGTCTTTAAAACTACAGTATGACAGTTCATTCTCAGTAACGAAACTGTTAACGCTATATCCTTAGACCCTATATATTCGTATTTAGAATAAAAATAAGATGGATATGAATTTTGATTCTTTTACAAATTATAGTTCTTGAAATCTTGAAAGTTGATTCCAACTTATTTATATAATAAGATTCGTATTTTCAGAATAAAATGTGATTAGTATTTTTCCCTCAACTTAGATTTTTTTATATATTTGTCTGTAATATATTTTTCCTTTAAAAAACAATATCTTTTTAATATATTTTAAGTATATTTTGTATATGTGATTGTTATGGAAATTCTTATGTATTTGAATTTTGACAACTAGGAAGTGGAATGAGATCATTAGAAAAAAAAGAAAGAAAACAGAGTGAAATGAGTTCTCTGTCATGGTCAACCAAAATTCGTCGTCCTCATGGATATAATTGCACACTAAAACCAGAAGTTCTCCCTTCTGTTTACTCTTTTTATCACCTCATAATCAGCCTACTTTCTACGCTTTAGCGTAATTAAAGTGCGGCGCATAGCGTTTAGCGTAGCGGACACCATATTCGATTTGTAATTCACTTTTTTTTTGTTCCTGTTCCTTAAAAAAAATTCAAGTTCTATTTACCTTGAACTACTTTGTTATGGAATTTCATTTCTCTTCGTGAGCGTTTCAAAAATATCCGGGACTCTTTGTTAATCGTCGCTTTTTAAACTGATTTGTATTCTTTCGCTGGTCATTTCGAGATCGTTAGAACAAAATCTCGACCAATGGGACGGTCGCATAAGTTTGTAATTCTCTGCAATCCTATGGGAAAAGGAGGATTTAATTACGTGAGGAGGAGGAGAAAAAAAATAAAAGAAGAAAGGAGGCGTGGAAGTGAAAAAAGATAGGAAAGAGAAGAAAAAAATCAAGGGACGATTAACAAAGCGATACTCTTCACGTTGTTTTATGAAACTAAAAATCGATTAAAAATTTTAAAAAATTAAGGGATTTTCTATCAAAGATGATGTAATTCAGGATTCGGTGTCGTTTTAGATGAGAAAGTATGGAAACATAGGAATACGACCGCTTCAACTTTCTCCATATTGGGAAGACACCTTGGCCGTGACGTAGTGGAATAATTAGCTTTCAAGGATGTGTGTTTCGTTTCAGAGTCAAGGCTGAGCTTCCCCACCCAATTTTTCGTGTATATAAGGACCCACAGTTCGGTCGTCACGGTATTCCGATCATCTTCCTGCAGTGTCGTTTGATCCGATAATTCAACCTCCTCATCCTTCAAAATGAAAGCTTTGGTGAGTATATGTAAATACGACATTCTGCTTTATGGATTGTTTTTCTTCATCGAAATGATTTATATTTGTTTTCGTGGCTGAAAAGAGAAAGTGAGAAAGATAATTAGGAACGGTTAGAATGGATGCATTAGCTTATATTTATATTATATTTAAATATGTGAATATAGGACGAAGTGTTTCTTAAATCTATGGCTCAAAAATAGAGAGCCATCTTGAATTAGCGTAAGAATGTCGGTTTTAGTCTTTAAAGTAATATAAGTTAACGCTGATTCGCACTAGCAAGTTAATGATGATGTAAAATAGCTTTCTGTGAATTTGTTTTTAAAATATAAAGAAAGCTTGCAAACATTTCAATTACCATTTAAATGTATCAAGGGTATTATTGGTTTAAGTTTTGAAATTCAAATTTAAATAATGTTCTTCCAAAAATATTTTAGAATTTAAAATGTTTTAAGAGTTTATAAAGTTCATATAGTAAGTAACTTTTCATTCTATTTTTCAGTTGCTTCTCTTGGCTTTGATGGTGTTGTTGGCCGTGGCCACCGCCCAATTCGTGTACACCGGAGTTCGCTATCCAGCCGTCTCCTCTTACTCTTACCACAGCGGTGTCTATCCGTACGTTTATCGCTACTACTGAGCTCAAGAATGAGTGGGTGGGGCTGAAATCCAGCCTGGGTTCGAGGTGAGTGACCACCTGCTCGTTTACCTGTTCCGTTTCGCGCATTGTTGTTCGGAGAACAAAGACTTTTTCGAAAAACAATCGCGAAGCGCAACGTCTTGCTCAAGGGGCATTGGATGGCGGACTGGATTCCCGTTTAACTTTGAATCGATTCGAAATCAAGGTTCTGTGATTAGCAACTTGAATAGGGCAGCTAAAAATTTATGGGATATGATTTGGATTGTTTTAACGCTGTTGCCAATCGCACGTTATATTTTCTTCCTTTCCCTCCCTCACCTTCCCTTGACAACGTTTCAATCTACATTCATAATATAGTGCATTGTATTCGTTTATGAATTAATCTTCTTTTTTTTTCAGATGGCAAAGATGGACTGTATCTGGCCTCCCTTCCTTTTCTGCTTCTCATCCTTTTCTAACTTCTGTACATTTTCTTTTTCTCAATTTTGTCAATAAAATTCATGTAAAAATTAGCGCTAAATCTGTGTTTGTGTTTTTTCTTTTATTATTTATTTAAAAAAGAAAACCCTTACTTAGTAAAGTAATCTTACTGGGGTCTCGGCCTGTTGGGAACAATTGCGATCTTGTTTCTGGTATTTTTCCCCTTTACTATTCGTTTGATTCTGCGTTTGTTATATGATTATAAAAGTTTTAATAATGTTTTATAAAAGTTTATAACATTAATCTTCTATTTTCACATATATTAAATATAACCAATTAATAAAGTGGAATAATTTCTTAATAGATTCTGATTCTAGTAATGCAGGGGATACGTCGCATTTGGGGAAGATGATAGGTTGCATTGGGGTGCTAGGGCTCCAAAGGCAACTCTGTCAATAATATAAGCTACATCACTTTAATAACTGCTTTGAATTGATTTTGAGTACAAGAGACAAGTAAACATAGAAAGGTTCATGCTCTTCTAAACACTTTAGAATCTTTATAATTTAACAACGTCCATTTCGCAATACAAAGGTTTATATTAAATAAATTAATTCAAGGAAATCTAAGTTATAAAATTGAAAAAAAATATTTCAAAGTGATATGGAATGAGACCAGTGATATGCTGAAATACTAATGCATGAACTGGCAACACAGATGAACTGGTATAGAATGTGTGTAAATCTTGACTGCTTCTCATGTAGAAGCACTTGTTTGACCAATGCTTACAACTTGAGTTGATGACAAAGAAATAGAAGCAGTACCCTTTAGGTCCAAAAATAGATTAATAATATTATTAGAAAACAAAAGAAAAATTATAGAAAAAGAAAAAAGTGGGGTATATGAAATTAAATGTAAAGAATGTAACAAAATTTATATTGGGAAAAACTTATCGAAATTTATTATTATTATTATTATTATTATTATTATTATTAAGTAAGATCGCTCCTAAGGGAGTTAATAAGGATAAAATTGGAAGCCAAAGTAGGGCAACACTAGTCAGATCAGGCAACAAAGGCCCAACGAAACGAAAAAAAAAAAGCGCTATAAAAAAAAGTTGCAGACTCGTCGGAAAACCAAATGGCCCATGAAAAAACACCCAGATAATAATAAAATTGCATATTTATTGGGAGCCAATTTATTCAATCAATCATTATGTACTTGATGCATTGTTCAACAGGCATAAGCCCAAAATGAGCAATGATTACAGTTAACAAGAATAAACAGAGTATAAAAAAACCGACGTTGATGAAACTTTCACTATCACCTAGCTATATCAGTCCATATCTTGAAAAGTACTGAACCGATTTTGATGAAACTTTGACTGTTCCTTAAGTTGAAAGATACTTAATCCAATAAAAAAAGAATTATTGCAATTCGATTTCTAGCTTCTGAGAAATACGTGGACAAACACACTTAGGAAATTTGGCACACCTGTTTAGAAGCCCACATAGACTAACATATACAAATATTGTGCAATTCCAACATACATACGAGTCGAATTTATAACCTCCTTTTTTTTGAAGTCGGTTAAAAAAGAATCCCATTGTAAGAAATTTAAGAATTTCAGCTGTAAATAGTAACACCTTCTAGAAAGAAAGCCTGCGCACTGAAACGTCCCACATTGTTACATGATCATAGGAAGTCATAATTTAGGGTTTATTATTGGTAGAAATACGATTAACAATGCCTTTTTATGATGATGTAACAATGTATGAAGTTTCAATCCACCGGTTTTCTTTCTAGGAGGTCTTGTAAATACTGACGTTGTCCGAGAGGACGAAAATCGATTTTATAGTCCATCCAGCCTTCGTTTGCGCTAAATATAGGCTGTTTCAATTGTTGGACATTCTTAGCGAGCATCTAGAAGCCAATATTTTCCAAATTTCAAGTTTACGGGCTTTATAGTTCTAGAGTGAATGAATGAATGAGTGCACATTTTTCGCTCTCTCTTTTATATAATAGTATAGATTTGTGATTAACCTGTAAATTTAACTGAGGAATGTCAAAAATATTAAACCTATTTGAATATTTTAAATTTATTGCCAATTAAATGTTGGAGATGTTTTTCATATTTAAATGTTAGTATTATTGTTTATTAACTTCAGATCAAATTATTAAAATATTTAATTGGACTTTACGAGTGGAAAGATTATCAAAGTTTTAGAAGAAATGAGTCATGTCACTACTCTTTATTGAAAACTTCCTGTCGATTAATCACGATAAGGCTAGACATTAAAATAAGTAAATGCATGCTCGTGAATGCTATTTTTCATAGATTTATCACATATTGGTCATTCCTTTAAATTTCTTCTGTACATAAATGTAATTATTTTTATGGCCATCCTGTACATTTAAAACTTTATGCTTACGAGAATGTTTATTTATTTCGAATTCGTTTCATACGGAAAATGAATTATAAATGACAATCTGCAATCAGAAATTATAAATTCATGTCGGGCTTATTATAAGTAAATTCGCATTATAAACGAATAAAACATCATTTTTATTCTGATATTAAATTATGTATGATTTCAAAGATTAATTAATATCTAGCTGCATGCAGTAACTTTTGACTCTTCTTCTTTCATAAATTACTAGTTGTTACCCGCGGCTTCGCCCGCCCGCGCCATCTGTTGAGGGGAATTACCTGCAGATAATTTTAAATGAAAACCCCAGAAAGTGGGGAAAGGTGGAGGGGTCGTAGGGGGCTGATTTTTGGCGATAGAGCAGGTCCTTTATTGATAAGCCTGCCCTGAAAATTTCAAGTCGTTACTCAAACCGTCTAGGAGGAGATAGAATTACAGATAAATAAATAAATACACGCAAGAGTTTTAGTATATAGATAATTGTTGTTAAATTGACATAAATTAAGAAGTTGCAAGTCTATAATTAAATTTGATTTTTGAAAATTCAAGGAGTAAATAAAACCAACTTCCTCCCCGAAATGAATGAATAATCACAATTTTTTTTTTTATGAATTAAATTCAACTTTTTCGAAACTTTTTTAATAAAATTTAGGCCTGCGTTTATTATAAAAAAAAAAACAAAGGAAAAAAAATACTTGCGGCTTTTTTTTTTCCGCAACATTCTGCAATACGCGTTCTTCCATCCTTCTATTTCCAGCGTACATAAATCCTTCAAGAAATGTCTCTTTAAGAAAACTTAGAATAGGAAAGAACATATCTCCTTCAAAAACGAAGCGGTTTTTGTTTTTTTTAGCAAGGTATTTTTTTTTCGTTAATTAATTTATTAAATAAAAAAAAACGAAAAAACGATAGCATTAAGAGATCTGGGCGCTTCTAATTGACCGCCTGATGTTCACATTGAAGCGTTAAACATCGTTTGACGTGCACAACACCTGTTGACGCATGCGCAGCTCTCACTATTTCATGTCACCCAATGCCTCGAATCTGGACTCAACGCCTCATTTTACACCATTAAGGAACAGGTTACTCCGAGCTCTTACTTAGCCTGGCAGGCATTCAAAGATGGAGGAATTAGTCTTCTTTGTACAAGCAAATCTCTCTGAATATAAAGCAAATTGAGTAAATGTGTAATAAAAATAAACATATTGAAGTGCTTCTAACATTTAATTTAGACAAAGATTCGTAAGCTTTAGTATTATTACTGAAGCTTATGTGTAAAGTTACAAGATATCCAAGCTTCCTAATAGATAATTTTCAAAGGAAATATATTTTATATATTAACTATTAACAATAAATATATAAAAAATATAAAGATTTAATTCTATCATCCATTGCATGACTTTACATATGGAAACCAATGAAGCAAAGAAAACAAAGAAATAGATGAACGAGATTAAAAAAAAAAAAAAAAAAACGCACTGAAAATTATTTTATAATATTAGTTTATTTTTCTATTTTTCCCAATTTGTTAAAAAATTTAAAATCAGTTACTTTTTTATTTATTTTTAGTGGAGTAAGATTTAATTTGTTTAATTTGCCCAATGAAGATTATACGCGATCGAGTTGAAAGTTTATTCAAATCCTAGCGTGCTTTATGAAGTAGAAGTTAAGATATGTAAAATTTCAGAAAAAATTAATGAAGATTAGCGTGATTAGCGTGTACATATTGTTTTTGGCATTTTTTTCCTTTTCTCTCTCTCTATAACTCTAAGTAACTTGTAATTAAGATAATATTTTAAAATTAAGAACTACAATGCCTTTAGGTGAAAGAGTAGCAAATACGTCACCATATTTTAGGAAAACGTGCGAAAAACTAAATGGCATTTGAGGCCTTAAAGAGCGTCCCTGGGATACATTACCCAGTCCTTGAAAAATTTTACGCTGCCTCATCAGCCAGGCAAATACAGCTGGAAACAAACGATATTTTCCCAGATATTTCAGTTTAACGTAGAATAAGACAGTCGATTTTTTTTTAATTCGTCACGAGCGAGCAGATGGGCAATTTCCCATACTTGGTTAAGGAATATTTATCTGAATAGCTTAGCCAGGATATGAATTTCATTTTATTCTAGTTGAATGAATAACTTCAACATCTTTTCTGAGTAAAATACATTTAAAAATAAAATGCATATTTTTTCCAGGGGGAAGCATTCGCCAAAGAACTTAAGCACTTAAGAGATTATTTTAAAATAAAATTTTATCAACTCATCTAAAAACTGCTTTAAATTCAGTAATGAGCAAAACTTTTATTTATTAATAATATAATATTGAGTTTTAATAATTTTTAAAACTGCTGGGGCGTAGGTTTTCCAGTTGTATAATTCATCGGGCAGTGAGTTCGACTCCTGTTGTGGGCGTGAATTTTGTATCTATCAAAGGATTGCGTAAACGTAATAGTCATATAGAATTATTTCAAGATTGTGCTAAGATTTTAGTCGTGTGAAAGGGCGCAAAATGGAATAGATGCTGATGCGCCCAAAAACGTAACTAACAGAACTATTTAAAATAATTGATAAGGTTTAAAAGTTTGCTAAAGCTTGAAAACGAGTTCTCTTTATATTTATTTGCATTAATGAGCTTTTTTTATTTCTTCTTTGCAATTTCTTTGTGTTACAAGGAATCTGAAACTCAAGTGGCTAGAAATTCCAATCTTGGTATATCCAGATTCCATTATTAGCTCTGCAAAAGGCTGTAGAGGCTTTCCTGCAAATTTTTATTTTTCTATTTTCCCTCGATTCCGTTAAGAAGTACATATAAATTCAGATTGCAATTTAAGAAGCTGTCCAATTTGTAGGTTTAAAATGTCGACTTTCTAAATTATAGCTTATGTTTAAAATGGAATTTGATTTTTATTAATTTTCCTCTCTTTTCCCTTTCACAGACAGTTAAATTATCGCATTCAAAACTCTCTTCATAATAAAAATTGTCATATTTTTTTTAAGCAACATTAAACAATATAGAAGTTCGTGTTAAATCATTTTTAATAAATTTAAAACTATATTAGATTAAAATTACATTTAAATTTATTCCGGGATCATATTTTCGAGTCTTAAATGATGCTTGAGCAATAAAAAAATTAAATAACCTGATTAAAGTAAAACTAAACTACTTTCGGCATGTTAATCGCTTCTTTTAAAAATCTACCACTTTCTCTTTTAAGATTATACTTATCACTCATACAAAATAGCTCTTATGTAATAGCATTTTGAAGAATATGTTATCTGATAAAACAAGAAAAACAAATTGGACAAGCCCTTAGCCGATGACTCACATTAGGCTAAAGAAAGTATTTAAAATAATATTAATAAATTAATATACAGTTATGCTGTGATTTTATACTTACTTGCTACATTTATTCTGAGAACTCGAAGAGAAACTTTCAACGCTTTCGTCGCCAGTTTACTTCTCGAAATGGTTCTATTTCGTATTGGTTCTAAGGCTTTATTTCTTCTTTTTACTATAATCTTCTTCTAGATCAAACTCGTTTCCCTTTCAACCATGTCTCCTCCTCCTTATTCTTATCTTTTTTAACCCCCTCCCCTCCAGCTCTACTTCTCCTCCTTCCTTCCCTTTTTTTTTTTTTTTTTTTTTTTTGACAATTTTTCACCTACATCATTATCATACATTTCCATCATGACCTTCGTTTTTAACTTAATTGTTTTTCGCCTCATTTGATTACCAATTAAAATGTTTTATTTTTTTTATTTATATATTAAAAACTCTGAGCTAAGCTAATTTTACATTTTCCATTAACGCGAACCTTTTGCACCCGTAACCGGTCCTTCGGAAGTTTACCTTGTTCCTCGGAACAGGAAGTATCGGATTCTGGTGCCAAGAGATTTCGCAGGAAATCAAGCAAAACAGAATCATCTGGATGTTTTTACGACATTGTATTAGAGCCAGATCTCATTAATATTCCAATTTGGAAAGATTTATTCTCCCGGACAGCCTTATTCTGCCTTCGATGCCTAATAAAGTGAAGGAAGCAATGCGAGGAAGGGAAATTAAAGTCGTGCCAACAAAGGGATAATAAATATCCATCCATCTTAATTTGCCTTTTTTTTTTAAATTAACTAAATCCAAAAAGATGTTTGAATTTTGGCTTTGGATAAATATCATTTGTTAGAGTTGAAATAGAGTAAAACATGCATTTTGTCCGAAAAATAATTTTTCATCTTCTAGAGAGATGAAGTTAATTTTTTTCACGAATAATTTATTTATCACGGGTTTATAAACATATTTAATACCCCGAATTTTTTCTCCAAAAACAATAAGTATTATCTATGGCAAAGATAAATCGCCTGTAAAACTAATTGTATAAAATTAAATTATTAATTTTTTCATTAGAATAAAATTATTTTAAAAAATTTTATAATTAAAAAATTATTTTTTCATTAAAAAAAATGATGCGCTTTTTATTTAGTCTTCAGAGAGTAAATACTCCAACAAATTTTTAAAAGTAAATCTTGTAAAGAGATGAAATTAATTTTTAATCGATTTTTTTTCTTCACAGCGAGTTTACTTTCTAGACGATTTTATGAAATTAAATTTCTTTTCAGGAGTTGATTCTTGTTGTGTGTGCTTGTGTTCGTTCTTTCCTTTGATTGATATTTTCATGAGGACGGGAAAAGAGAGTCAGCGAAGAGGAAAAGAGAAATTAATTAGAAACTACTTGGCGAAAAGAATGAAAAGTTAATAAAAACAGTAGGAGGGGCAATGAATGGAGAGGAAATGAAAAGAACCGTTTTCCATGGTTATATTTAAACGATGACTTTACAAAAAGAGATTTTAATCTGAGGAAAGCATTATGATTATCGATATGACAAAACTGGTCATGGACGAGATAAATGTAATAAACGCACTGGGAAAAAAAAAATCTGACCATAAAATGTTCTTCTAAACATGTGGAAATAATCGGATAGAAGATGGAGGAAAAAATTTAAAATTAATTAAAAAGGACCTAAGGAAAACATGCCAGCATTACCAATATAATTAGCAAATATTGAATGGAAAAACTGTAATTTAAAACAATTCATTTGATATGTACTAAAAGAAGATAAAAGAACGTTAAAATTATTTGATTATGGAGGAATATATAATGATTAAAATTATTTTTATTAATAAAATTAGCATTTTTATTCAATGAAACCAAAGGAGTCGCTCTTATTTTTTTTAATCTTTGTCTTAGAAAGCAATAGAGAAAATGGTACTTATTTATATTATGTTTTTGGAGAATTTTTTTTTAATAATTTTTTTTTTAAATTATTAAAAAAATTTCTTTATGTATAATAACTGCCAAAATTTCAGAATTAAAATTTCGTAAATTATACATGAAATTAAATAAATTACTTCCTATAATTTAATGAGGGAAAAAAACTTAAATAGATAAAAATAAATAATTAAATAATAATGATGAAATCAGTTTTCAAGTCCACTGTAGTTAAATTTTGGAGTCCTTGATATTCTAGTCTCAGGTGTTATCCAATATTGATGTGGAGATTTCACTGGTAATTTCCATGATGATTTCTAGGATTATAAACACTTTTCATGAATTTCGAACTGCTTTGAGGTTAATTTTGAATTAATTCTGAAGTTGATTTTTTTTTTCAAATAGATGTTGGAATTAAATAAAAAAATCTTAATAAACACTTTTTTTTCAGGAGATGTCTTCCTTTATCTTTAGTAAATGCTTTTAAATAGTTTTAAATAATTTCAAGTAAACTTACAAATATATTAGCCATAAGTGAAATTAGCTTACAGAATTTCGTAAACTTTATATCTCATTGAAAAATAATATTTTATAGATAATTCTAAAATTTTCAAAATAAAAATAAAATTCCAGGCTGAGATATGAAGACAGCCGACGATAATCTGGAATGTTTCAGAACCCAACTATTTTCTCTTGAACTTCATGAGTTGCTGCTGAACCTTAACTCGTTGTCAATGTGAAAATAAAAAATAATTAAAAAAGAAAAAACAGTCTATCTTTCTTGCAAATATTATTATTCAATGAAATCTAGAATAAACAACGTTTTCAACGTGAATCAATTTCGTGAATTTTATAATTTAAATTTATATTCAAATATTTGAAAATTATAACATTCCAATGCTTTTCAAATTACTTTATAAAGAATTTTAAAATTACAATTTATAAAATTTCTTTAAAAATTGACCTATTTAAAAATATCATATAAAACGTAGAATTTTTTACAAATAATTTATACTGCCTAAATAAAATTTAAATTATATAAAAAATATTGACAGCTGAATCAAAGTCCATTTTTTTTTTTTTTTTTTTTTTTTAAATTTCTCTTCCCCAATGTCAAGGGAAGCCAACGCCAATGCTTCCAAAGCCAATCGAACGCGACTAATTCCTGGCGCTCGTCGATCCCATTGGTTAGTTCGAACTCTCACCCAACCACCCCCACTCACTCAACCCTTTCACCATATATCTAGAGAATGGCATGGAGAAAGGCAAAAAAAAAAAAAAAAAAAAAAAAGTGTTTTGCCCTTCAAGAATGAAACACGTGACTTGTCCCCTCTTGGCGTGGGTCTCAAGGCTCCTCGATTAATATATAAAGCCCGGTCGGTCAGTAGGTAAGCATCGAATCACAGTCATTCAATCGACTAACCACATCAACCGTCCATTCTTCTTCACCACTTTTCAAATCATTTGAAAATGAAGGCTATTGTAAGTATCAAGTCACTTCTTAAAAGACTTAAGAAGTAGAATTTTAGCTTTAGAATTATTTATAAAGAGGCTTTGTAACCGAGTAGATTTAGCTTTAAAATTTTATGGAACTTTTTAATCTTTTATTCCGATGATGTTGTGGCAACGAGTCTTAATCGGATTACGAATGCAGTTCTCGTTAATCTGTGACTCTGCGGCCTGCAAGGACCTCCAAATGGGGGCAGTTTGTGGAGAGTATGATCCGTAAAACCGCCAGTTATCCTATGGTTTCCCGCAATCTCCGCTTATGAAGTCGTGGTATTTTGAGAAAGGATTTCACCCCAAGACATTCTGCTTTGAAGTGGGTTTCTCCACTTTAGAGCCGCTATCATTTTGTGTCTTGTAAATTTTTATAGCTTATTATAAATAGATCCTTTACTCCAAGATACTTGTAAGTTTTAGTAAATTTCTAGAAACACTTAAATAATCTGTAATGTGAACAGATTGAAGCGTTGCTCTATGGAAAGTTCTAGAATTCAAGAGTTATTTGCATCTGCCTGTCACAACAACCAGTTTTTCATAGTTTTGTCATTACTTTAACAGAGTAAGAAAAGGGTCCCTATTAATGTTCTTGAGTAATACTCGAGCGAACTCTCAATATAATCTTCATTTTAGATCGTCTCACCTTTTCTTTTTTGTTTTTAAATAGCTTTTCGCCCTCCTTCTCTTGGTTGTCTTGGCCTACGCTGCCGCCCAGCTCGTCTACTCCGCTCCCGGAGTCTACAGAACTGGTGTCTACGGCGCTTACCCCGCTGCCGTTCCATTGGCCGGCCGTGTCTATTACGGATGAAGAGATGACGACCATCTATCTACTACTTCTAGTTCCGGTTTTCTTCAAAGTCAGTACAACAACAAGAACATACAGAAAAATAATTAAAATTCCTCTTTCAGTTTCGGTTCAAATGTCTTATCCATTGTCTCGTTATTCTCTTTGCAGATTTTCCTTCACTCTGATTTGGCCTAATACCTATTGCTTGTAGATTCGCAAAATCTTCCGCACTGTAAATTCAATGGCTCAATAAAATTAGTGTTTCTTAGACCTAAATATATGTCTCTTTTTCTTGTGTACACATCGATAAATACATTATTTAAATCTTGAAATTGATTCATAAACTAAAACAGATACTATAACTAAATAAGTAATAATTACTTATTAATTTATTTTTCTCCTTCTACGTGAGAACTTTCAATAAAATGGATCTATACTTTGAAAACTGCTGATATAAATTTTTCTCAAAACAAAAATCGATATTTTCACTCCATCTCATCAGGCTAACGCCGAGTCTTCTATTTCCCGATAATATTTAGAATATTTGCCTTGGAACGAGAAATTCCTTTTTTAAAATTTGTATCCTGTTTGAAACACCTCCAGTGAAATTGGAATGTGTTACTTTTCTTACATTCCTTATTAGTAAAGTTCAGTAGAAATATACAAAAAAAAAATTTGGGGATCGAATTGCTTTTAGAATATGACTAAACTTATTAAAACTTTAATTAAGATTTTTTTCATCATTTTTTTCCTTCGAGACATCATATATAGAAATTACTATTACATGAATAATTATTAACGGATATTTATAAGAGAAAAGGACGAGACACAAAACCCCTGGAATGTAATAAATAATAGTTATTAAATAAAAATGAAAAATAAAATAATAATTAACAATTAACAAAATAATTAATAAATAATAAGTAAAATCAAAATAAAACTATAAAATCAAATAAA